>NDGN010137852.1:0-11415 GCA_002564285.1 Tympanoctomys barrerae
AAAAAAAAAAAAAAAAAAAAGATTCAGACACAGCTCAAACAAATTCAGCCACGTTATCTTTGACGAAGGGGCCAAACATGTTCACTGGAAAAAATATAGCCTCTTTAATTAATGGTGCTAGAAAACTGACATGCCACATGCTGATGACTAAAATTGGATGTATGTCTATCAACATGCACTAAACTATAATCAAAATGCCTCTAATATTTAAACATTAAAACAGAAACACTAAGTCTCCTGGAGGAAAATGTAGGTAGTAGAAATCTTAAAGACACAGGCATAGATAGAGAGTTCATGAACAAAAACCCAATTGCATAGGGCATACTTCAAAGAATCAACAACTGGGATCTCATATTTTTTAAAAAGTTTCTGCACTTCAAAAGAAATTACCACTAGAGTGAAAACAAAACCCATAAACTGAGGAAAAATTATAGCTGACTATCCCTCTGACAAAGGCCTTCTATGTAGAACATATGAAGAATTTTTAAAAATTAGTCCCCCCAAATTAAAAAACCCAACCCAAAATTGGGCATCTCAGATGAATATACTTGTCTCAGAGGAAGAAATGAAAATAGTATGTAAATATATGAAAACCTGTTCAACATCATTGGTCATTTGAGAAATGCAAATTAAAACATTGAGATTCCATCTCACCCCAGAAAGAATGTGTATCATCAAGAAATCAACCAGGGGATGGGGAGATAGCTGTGTGGTTTAAGAGCAAGGACCCAGGTTCAGTCCCTGACACAGGTGCACTGTGGCCAGCTACTGAAACCAGGCATAATGGTGCGTGCCTGGAACACCAGTATCCCAGTGCTGGGATTGGGTGGAAGCTGAGACAGGAAGATTCCTGTGAGTCTGAGCTGCATAGCAAGACCCTATATCAAATAAATAAATAAACAAATAAATAAATGATTTTTTAAAAATTTAAAAAAGTCAACCAATAACAAATGCTGGAGGTGCTGTGGGGGAAAAGGAACACTTTTCCACAGTTGATGGGAGGGTAGACTGATACAACCACTATGGAAATCAGTGTGGAGATTCATCAAAAAGCTGGATTGGAGATCCCATTCAACCCAGCTATTCCCCTGCTGTGTAGTTTTCCAAAAGAATTGAAAATATCCTACTACAGTGATATATGTTCACTTGGTTTATAGCAGCACAATTAATCACAGCTAAATCTTGGAAGCAACCCAAATGCCATTCAGTTGAAGAATGAATGAAGAAGGTGTGGTATTTTTACATAATCGAGTATTATTCAGCTATAAACAAGGATAAATTTGAGACTTTTGTTGGTAAATGGATGAGGCATATAGAACTCCAAATAGTCATAATCAAAATAAATCTACACCTATACACATGAGATTCAGCAAAAGAATAAAATATTAAAGGCTAATATCTTTTTTAGGATTGGTTTGGTGGTCATGAATTTCTTCAATGGTTCTTTCTCATGGAAGAATCTTATCTTGTCATTGAATTTGATAGTTTTGCAAGGTACATCAATCTAGATTGGAAGTTATTTTCTTTCAGGACCTGAAATACTTTACTCCAAGCTCTTCTTGATTTGGTGGCTTATGTTGAGAAATCTGCTGTGATTCTGATGGGCTTTCCATTGTAGCTGATCTGTTTCTTTTCTTAATAGCTATTAATATTTTATTCTTTTGCTGAATCTCATGTGTATAGGTGTAGATTTATTTTGATCATGACTGTTTTGAGTTCTATATGCCTCACTAACTGTACATCAGATTATTTTCTCATGTTTGGGAAATTGTGTACAATTATTTTTGCAAATAGTCTTGTTATGTCATTTGTGCTGACTCCTGATGTTTCATTGATACTTATTATTCTTATATTCTTTTTCTTTGCATAGTCTTGTAGCTGCTGAATTGTTATTTTGTGGTTCTTTGTTAGCTTTAAGAGATCTTTCCTTTCATGTTCATTAGCTGCACTACTGTTTTTGAGGTCTGAAAGTCTATTTCAGTCTGCTCAAGTGGTTTTGTCAGGCTTCACTGGAGTTCTTAATTTCTTGGATATGTGTTTGAATGTTTCATGTATTCTAATTCTTTCCCATATTGTTCATTTAGTGTTTCCATCACTTTTCTATTCTCTGGTTCTTTTACCTATGTCTTCTTTAGCTGTTCTGAGTAATTCTTTCATGATTGCTGTCATTTTTTTGGAACTCAGAGATTATTTCTTTTTTAAAAATCTTTTATTTATTTGGTACAGGGTCTCACTATACAGCTCAGATTCATGGTAATTCTCCTGTTTCAGTCTTCCAAGTTCTGGGATTACAGGTGTGTGCCACCACACCTGGTTTTGGTGGCTGGCATAGCAGAGCTAGAGTTCCAGGGCAGGTACAGTATGCAGTACCGGGGATTGAACCTGGGTCCTTCTGCTTGCCAGGCAGGCATTTAGACCACCAACCTATCACCCTAGCTTTGAGAGAGTATTTCTGATCATATTTCTTTTACAGCCTAATGGATTTTTTTTTTTTTTACTTCAGTTACTATCATTTTAGAAATTTCAGATGTGTGACTTGTATATTCTTCTACATTCTTGTCTCTTGGACTTGTTCTGGGTGGACCAGAGGGCTGAGGTTTCCTGTGCTCCTGTGTTTTGGCATTTTTGAAGCTCCTAATGATCATGTGGCTCAGCAGGGGTGGGAAAGTGGTGGAACATGGGTCAGTAAGGTTCCTGATACTTTGGGGATTAGCGTGGGACTTACCAAGGCTCTTACTACTAATGTGGGTGACTGATCACTGGTTAACACAGCTTCTTGGCAGGTGGTAGGAGTGCACCTGATTCACCAGGGTTCAGAGGTTGCCTGGCATCCTTCTAAGTTCTCAGATGGTGGGGCCAGGTGCTAGCACAAAGCTCTCTGCCTGTGCACACTGGGGCCCATGGATCACAGTTTACCAGCATCCTGCAGGCTGCACAGAGTCCACTTAAATTCTCAAATGGTGAGACCAGGTATCAGCATAAAGCTCTGTACCAGCATAAAGTTCTGCCCCTGCACACGCTGGGACCCATGGGTCACAGATCACCAGAATCCCACAGGCTGCCTAGAGTCCACCTAAATTCTCAAAAGGTGGGACCAGGTGCCAGCCTGGTTGATTTCTTGATAATAGTCATTTTTTATGGAGATGGAATCTCAGCATTGTTTTAATTTTCATCTTTTGAATGGTGTTGAACATTTTTCATCTATTTACTTGTAGTTTGCGCTTATCTGAGTACTGAGTATTCATCTCAGATACCCATTTTTAGGTTGATTATTTAAATTTGGGGGCATCTAATTTTTTTCAATTTTCTACATATTCTAGATATTAGTCCTTTTTCTCAGTAACAATTGGTTAAAGTGTTTTCCAACTTGTTGGGTTGGCTTTTCATTTTGTTCATGATTTCTTTTGTTGTTTAAAAGCCTTTTAATAAGTTGAGACCCTAGTTGTTGATTCTTTTTGGTATTTCTCATAAAATTAGAGTTCTGTTGATGAAGCCTTTGACTATACTTATGTCTTTGAGAGATCTACCTATTCTCTTTTCCAGAAGACATAGTGTTTCTATTTTAATGGTTAGATCTTTGATTTAAATATTTAAATATTTGAAATATTTAATTTTAGCTTTGTGTGTGGTGAAAGACATGGATCTAGTTTTAGTGTTTGGTATGTGGAAAGCCAGTTTTTCCAGCACCATTTATTAAAGAGGGTATCTTTTTTTTTTTTTTTTTTTTTCCAGTGAATGTCTTTGTCAAAGATTAGGTGGCTGAGTATGTTTGGAGTTTTTTTTTTTAATGCATCTTCTAATCTGTTCCACTGATCCTTAGGTCTTTTTTTTGTTGTTGTTGCCAGTATTGTGTTATTTATATCATGTAGTATACTTGCAAGTCAGGTATTGTGATGCTCCTTCTCTTGTCTTTGTTGCCTGGAATTGTTTTTGCTATTCTAGGTCTCTTCTGGTTCCAAGTGAATTTTAGAAATGTTTTCTCTACTTTTGTGAGGTTTTCTACTGGCATTTTGATTCTGATTGTGTTAAATCAATATAGCAATTTTGAGAGTATAGCCATTTTCACTATGTTGGTTCTTCCTACTTGAGGGCAAGTGATATCTTTCCATTTTATGATACAGATTTTTAACCAGAGTAAGCAATTGAAACAGGATATCTTTTTAAATATTTGTAGTTTTCAGTGGGGAAAAATTAATAAAAAACTAAGAAAATATTACTGAAGAATTCTTTTTCTAAGGTGGGACAAATTAGGTTGGAAAAGTTTTCTAGATCAAGGCATTTGGTCTACAGAAATGGCAACATAAGTGGAAATATATGTTTACTTTTATATGAAAATATATTTTATGTTCATAAATGGCCTATAAATTTCTCTCCCTTCTTCTTATGTATGTATATATGTATCTATGTATACATGTATGTATGTGTGTATATGTTAATCATCTTAGTTTAGCAAGATTACACAATCATCTCAGAATAAGTAAATCCTTCTTTAAAGCCTTAGTCTTTAAAGCTTTTAGAAGAGCAGCAGGAGTTATTTAAATGGCACTTTACATTTTTGTTTTAGTTCAAAAAGCAGTTTAAATGGAAGGGGAGTGAGTTTGAATGTGGTGCTGGTTCATCACTCCTCATCAGCTGGCCTTCTAGTTGGGCTTTCCTTCACTCCAGCGGTACCTACCTGTTGAGATAAGCATCAGTGTTTTTTTGATGCAGAATTATATTGTGGAAGTAGAAATCCCCTTCCAAGAAAATGTTGAAAAGCTCAAGATGGGCACTTAGTTTTCTTTTTTGCCTGATGCATTCTTCTTGATTATATAAGAGATGAAATGTCACCCTTACAGTTTAGAAGAGTCTGAATGTTACCGTGAGAAAAATCTTAAGAAAAAGGTATAGATTTACTAGAGTGAAAACAACAAACTGGTTTCTCTCTCTCTCTCTCTCTCTCTCTCTCTCTCTCTCTCTCTCTGAGTATGTGCATGTGTACACAGAGTCTCATGCATTAAATGTTTTAGAAAGTGTAATCATAGCTTGTGCGTGTACAGTGAGTACTGAAGCACCAACTAATTCTCCATTCATTTACTTTGTAATTATAGCCTGCCAAACTTTCTTCTTATATTTATGTTAAAAATCCATACTTAATCAGAGTGATTTAACTCTTTCCTTGTATCAGTAGCCCAAATGTCACCCTGAGCTGTTGAAACCTGTTTAGATGGCATTGTGTTTTATAACTTTTCATTTCACATGGGTCAATACTTAGCTCTTAAGTGGTAGTGTATTTCAGGCAGTACTGATTCGGTCTTGGCAGTCAGAGAATTTCTCGTGATCCTCATACAGCAATTTTGAATCTTTCATATAAAACTAAAAGATTAATATCATTACTGAAGTGACATATAAGCCTTACAAAAACAGTACCTTTTGTTTTGTTTTATTTACTTTTTTTGAGATGGGGTCTTGTGTATTTCAGGCTGGCCTTGAATTAAATATGTAGTTTAAGGCTGGCCTCAAACTGGCAGCAATCTTTCTGCTTCATCATCCTGAGCACTGGGGTTATAGATGTGTATCAGCATAACTGACTAAAATCTGTAGTTTTTAAAAATATGTCTTTTTTGTGCTGGTAAGATAGCTCAGTGGTCTAAAGCACCTGCTTAGACAAGCTTAGGTAGGTGCAGGGGACCATGGTTGACTCCCTAGCACCACATGCCATGCCAGTCCCACCCTCAGGGTGGACTGAGCCAGCTCCCCCCAAAAACATGAATGTCTTTTTCATATAAGAGAGGTGACTCTCAATTTCTACTACTTCTGTGGTCTTTTGGAAATTTGGCCATAGACATGACTATGCCAGTCTTGTCATACTGTGAATTTTTTTTAATGTAATGTTTGGGTAGGAAAATGTGATGGTTAATCTTGACTTGGCTGGATTAAAGGATACCAAGGAGTTTAGCAAAGTACACTTATGGGCTTGTGTGGGTGGACTATAGGGGCATGATCTTGAAATTATATCCTTGGCCTCTTTCTTTCTGGTGTTTTCCTACTATGTTCTTCTTCCCATGAAGTGAGTAGCTTTCCTGCTCCAGACCCTTCTGCCACTGAAGCCAGGCAAATATGTGCTGAAACCTCTGAAACTATGAGCCAAATGAAACCTCTCATCCTTAAGATTTAATTGGCCTAAGTTGTAGGCATCAGGTAATTTTGTCCCATCAGTAGAAAGGCCAGAAGACACATGCATGGAGCCAGGTATTGTTCCATCAAGTTCATCTTCCCATATCAAAGATCTGATTGAAATTTCTCAAGGTTTGTTACTGTCCTTGACCTGCTGTTTATTACCAACTGTGTATTTCTTGATTTATATCAATTTGATTGTAGAAAAATGGATTCTAGAAGATATGCTTTTTACCATTGTTTTCTCTTCACAAATAATCTTTAATATTCAATTCAGAGCATCTTAGATATCCAAGCCTTCTGACCATGGGGAAACCTACAATTACACTTTCAATTATGTAGGAAGAAATTTATTTTATTTTATTTTTTGTGTTTTAAGGCAGGGTCTACAGGGTATTCAGGGTCTCATCACTAGATTGAACTTGTAGTGTTCCGCCTGTTTACAGCCTCCCAAGAGCTGGGATTATAGGCTTCTGCCACCATGCCCAGTCTCAATCACTATCTCAGCATGCCCTGGGGACAGGACTGGCATGGCAGGCCCCAGGATTGAATCTCTGGCCCCTGCTTGCCCCAGGATTGAATCCCTGCTTGCAGGCGCTTTAATCTGGTGAACTATTTGGCCAGCCCTAAGAAGTTTATTTTCTCCAAGTGCTTTTATTTTGAAGCACTTTTTTGGCCCTATTCCCATTTTCTTTTTTCCTTTTTGAACTATTTCTCACTTCTTAAAAAGGAAGGAGAGATGAGGTTAGGCATAAGCTGGCTCCCAGGTGATGGGCACCTGTATGGAAACTGTGGATGAGTAGGAAGCAGAACATGGAAGCCCTGTACTTGCTGCTTAATGCTGTGCTGCTTGTGCCCATCTAACAACTGGCAGAACTATGGCTCAGTCCACTGGAAAACTGTGGAAAATTTATTCTATGCCAGGACTTTGTTAAGTGTTGGCCTTTATAACATCTAAGATTTACAGAACCATTACTATCCCAATTCTAAATATGATTATTTTCAAGACAATAGATTACATGAATTGCCCAAATTTACAGGACAACTAAGTGATGAATTTGGCTAAAACATCCATTTCCTCCTCCTCCTCCTATTATTATTATTATTATTATTATTATTATTATGCATTTGTTTTTTACAGGACCTCACTACACAGCTCAGACTCATAGTGATCCTTCTATCTTCAGCGTCCCCAGCACTGGAATTGTAAGCATGTGCCACCACACCCAGTCTCGGTGGCAGGCTCAGTGTGCCTGGGTGCGGGGCCATTGAGGTATGTGGTGCTAGGGATTGAGCACCAGTCCCTGCACTTGCCTAAGAAGGTGTTTAGTCTGCTGAGCTATGTCGCAGCATTGCTTCCAACCAGATAGCAAGCTTGCACATTAAATCAGATCACAAAAGTCAAGTTTTATGCTTATTTTCCTCTACTTCTTCCTCTCTTGCCATGTGTGCAGGAGAGGTACACACTCCTGTTTCTACTTCTCATCTTCCTTCAGTTGTCTCCTCCTTCAGATCCTGGTTAAATAATTGGCACTTAGTTGAGTATTACTTCTTCCAAGGAATCTTGGATCTTTAAGTCAAAGGATTCCTTTAGTTATGTCCTCACTCAAGTCACTTTCATTGTTTCGATCTGAACTGAAAACATTTGTGTGATTATTTTCTAGTGTGTTACTTCCAGATTAAACTTTATCGTCCACAAGAATAAAGGTATCTTTCATTTTTAGTATTTATCTAGCCATAAGCAGAGTCTACATACAGAAACGTAACTCAAAACATACTTGTTAAATGAATAATGAGTAAATAGTGCTCTATGATTGTGGCTGTTGTGTTACATTTGTTAATTGCACAACTGAATATCACACTTTGCATGGCTAATCAATGGGATGAATGAAAAACTTGTTAGCACAAGGGAAGAACAAAGGAGTGGCCAGGGTGAGTGACCCTGAATGACCACACAGGGGAGGCTGTCATGGAGAAGAAGTTAGCAAACACTTTCCTTTTGGATATATCTGCCCACCAGTTTTCTAGAACCTGAAAAAGAATACCTTTTCAACTTGTGCCTTTGACTTAAGAAGAAGAAGAAGAAGAAGAAGAAGAATTGATTCCTCTCTAAGTTTAGTCTGCTAAAAAACAAAACGTCCTAGAGGCAATTTAAATTATATATAGTTTTCTTTTCTCCCCAAGGATTTTCTACTTTACCTTATTGTTCTTTAGTGCCAGTTTTGGCTTTCAACATTCCTAATCAGACTTTACTTTTAGGCCAATTACCTTCATTCTTATAAGTCTGACGCACTGTTTCTTCATACCTATGTGAATATCAGGGAGAGATTTCATTTTTCCCTCCAAGTGTTGCTGTCTAGTCATGTGAAAAAACTTTTAAATGCATTTTTCTGTCTGCTTCGCAGCACATCATCCCTGCTGTTTCTGCAAGATCATAGCCCAAAGATAATATAATTATACCCAAACTACCATCTAATTTATTAGTTTAATTTGTAGATTAAAGTTTCAGGCTAGATGTTAAGGATGTCAGCTTTAGAGCTTTCAGACTAAGGCAACTACTGTAGATGTGTTTTTAATGTATTCCAGAAGTTTGTGCTCAGTGAATAGTCAAAGCTATGACAATACTGTAAAATACACTGAGCCAAGGAAGTCTAATTTTACTGCATCAAGACCTACTTAAGGTTATAAAAAGACAGCAGAAGGAAACTCTTTTTTGAATAATAAAAAATTATGGCTCCAAATAAATAAGACTGAAATAGTAAAATGTGTAACAGTCACGCAGATGACTCTTAAATACCAAGAGCAAGAAACTAAATCTAAAAATCTGTTATTTTATCCATTAAAAAGTGAAATTGATGATTTACACAAATATAGAAGGAAAATAGAATGAAAAATCAGTAGAAGTATTTCTATTACTTCAATTTAGGGCCATCATATGAGAAGGTTTAGTGTGGAAAAGTGATTTTGAGTATCAGACCAACAGATTTTTAATTGTTAAGTAGTAGAACTAAGATTTACATAGATGTTAGGAGGTTTTTCCAGGTGCACTGTAAAAAATATGAGTAAGGACAAGCTAGTTTAGGAAGGGTTTCACCCACTGACCAATTCAGGCAGTGTTAATTGGTCCTCTTCATTCTCCTCAAGGGATAATTGTCCTCTAGTCCTCAGTTCAAGAGTAAAAGACAGTAAGTAAACTAGAAAGGCCAGTTTATTATAAAATTATAAAATATGTAGGGAACCTCTCTAATTCTCTCTTGCCCTGCTCCTCACCAGCACTAAGAATGGTGCCCAAGTCTATTTATGGAGTTGCTGGTTTGCAAAGTGAGTGAGAAACAGAGAAGCAGAAGATTTGTTTCTTTTGCAGTTAATTTCCTTAGTTCCTTTCATTATGTTTTATTTTTTTAATGCACTCTGGACAAATGGGAAAATTCATGTACCATCATTCCAGTCAGAGTACAGTGAATTCCCATGTCCTTCCTAATTCTCTTCTGCTGCACTTTGTATTGAAACCCAGCTCCTATCTCGAACTATTCTTTATTTTTGGTTTTGCTTTCACCAGAGAGTTAAATAAATGGAACCATACAGTATATAATGTTTTGGGTTTAGGTTTTAAAGATTTAGGGTAATTCATTAAAGGTTAGTGTACATTGTTTCAGGTATAAATAGTTTACCCTTTTTTCAACAGTGGAGTGGTGCATCATGGTAGAACTCCACTCTGTGCATTCTCCAGGCCTTTGGTTTCTGACTTTGCCTCCCTTCCATAGGTGCTAAGTTCATGGGTGCACTCAGCACTGAATGCACAGATTAGGGGTTCCTCTCTTTAGTTCTGTTTTCTCTGTGGTTTCTCCGACATCTTCCAACACCAAGACCCTTTTTCCTGCACCCCTGACTAGAAAGCTAGGGTTTTCACTCTCTGTAGTACATTTGTCTTGACCAACTCTGCCACAGAGACAGAGATAGAGAGAGACAGAGAAACAGAGACAGAGAGAGACAGACAGAAAGAGACAGAGAAACAGAGACAAAGAGGCTGGGGATTCCTCTGTGCATTATCAGAGCACAGCCATCTCATTTCCTGGGATTTACCCCCTTCTACATACACACAAGTTTTAGATGCCTGTGCACTGCTGCTGCTACAGAAGCACAGCCTTAGGACTGGATTCTATGTAGGGCAAGACCAGGAAAAAGAAAACCCTGGCATCCCGTAGGCTCCTGCCCTTATCCCTCATCCTCTAGCTTGGAAAAGGTCGCTTTTGAAATTCAAAGATCCAGTAGAGGAATGAACAACTGGGATAGGGGAAAGGAGAAAAGAAGAAATACACACCCCCCCACAAGATAGCTAAGATAATTGTACTACTAATTTCTATTAGTTCACTGAAAGGAATAGTTAGTGTTTATATAGTTTGATCAATCCTATATGCTTGTGTCTGGTCATCTGAGAACCTGCTTTGAAGATAACACCACACAATATAATTATCACTGTTAATTTCTTATTTCATTTTGAAATACTGCATCATTTCTATTGTTTTTTTCTCTTTTAAAAGGTATGCATACACAGGATAGCTTGGATAACTGTACTGTTGATTTCTACTTGTTTATTGAAAAGAACAATTAATGCTTAAAATTATTTTCTTCTTTTTAATTTTTTTGAATGAACAGCTAATTTGAAGTCATCAACATGCAATATAAAGTCATTGTTGAATGCCTATAATTTTGTTCAGTGAAGTTCTGTATTCTAATGCTTTTTCTTTTACTATGTTTTAATCTCTTTAAAAAATAAAAAAACCCTAAAACTTCAGTATAAACTAAAAATGTGAAATTTTAAAGGACTCTTAAAATAAGGACAACATCTTCATAATAAAATAAGGAGCAAAGAAGCTTATTTACCTGACTCTAACATGCTTTCTCCTCTTTGGTTCCTGTCTCTGAGGCATGCGTGTTCAGTGCTGCAATGGGAGGAGGAGAAATATAGCAGAAAATGAAGCTATCCTTTGGAGATTATTATTTTAAAACTCTTAACCTGCTAGGCAGTTCTGTGGTTTTGAAGGGGAAACATTAAAATTTTGTTTTGTTTTATTTTATTTTTAATGCTAGTTTTTTGGAACACAACTTTTTGTTTTATTTTTGACTTTGGATCTAGTGTTTTTGTAAAAACTATGTATCCACTTTGGTCTCCTGCAAAGTCAAGGTACAAGTCTGTCACTTTGTCCCACCTTCCTTTCTCATTATTTCTTTTAGAATTTCTCAAGAATAATATGTATA
>NDGN010139315.1:0-10875 GCA_002564285.1 Tympanoctomys barrerae
TCCCTCTCTCTCCCCCTCCCTCTTCCCTTCCCCTTTCTTCCTCCCTCTCTCCCTGTCTCTTTCCTTCTGGCTGACCTGAAGTGAGAACCCTTTTCTACACCAGGTCCTTCTCCCCTGCTGCTTCTGCCTTACCAAAAGTCCAAGGCAATAGAGCACGCTGACTATTGACTGGAAACATGAACCAGCGCAGATCTTTCCTCCTTGAGGTTGTCAGATACTTGGTCGTAGCAGAGACGCTAACACACCGATCCTGTCCCTTGACTTTGGTTACCCCCTCTGCTCCTCACTTGTCACTATTGTCCAGGGTCTTTTAATTCAAATGCCATTTCTCCTCAAGCTTTCTCTCTTGCCATCTTTTTTCTCTCCTTCCTGAGCGAAGTCAAATTAATTATTTCTACCTCTGTTGTCTCATGTTATGAAAATGCGTAATGATACCGTGCCTTGTATGTTCTCCTCACCATCTGCCCTAATTATGGCCTTATTGTGATGTGTGTGTGTGCACACACATGTGTACACATGCCAGAGCACAGCTGGAGATCCTAGAGGAGGGGTACTCAGTGTGGCGCTGAGGAGAGACAGATGCCGGCGCCCCTACGCTGGAGCCTCCTTCCCAGGAAGCCGGGAGCTCGGCTCTTGTTCCCTGCTAGGAGCAGAGAGAGGCTGAACGGATGAGCAAGAAACTACGTACGCATGGTAACTGGAGAAGAACGTGTATAAATAGGAAAGCCGAAGGTGTTTCTCATCTTGTGTTTGTGTCCTCGGGCTGGCTTGGTTTATGTATTAAGCCATTACGTTAGCCATGAGACAGGTGGGGAATGGAATCGTCCCTTGCGGGTCGGCTGGCTTCAGGTAGGCAGGGCATGATTGGTAACAGTGACCACGGTCGCATCGGGGCTTTTGCACTGGGCAGCCTCTCCCCTTGTGCCTCCCCCTAGCGCAGCCCATGTGGACTCTAATGCAGAGGAGAGCAGGCCAGCCTCTTGGGCCTCATCTTGGAGCTGCAGCGTGGCTGTGGCCAGACCTCCCAGCGCCCTCCGGTGTCTGCCCCTGAGTCGTAGCCTGAGCCAAAGCGTGTTGGCTGCTGTTTGGGGAACGTGTCTAGTGTGGCTCTTCGGCTCTTCCTGGCACACGCAAGCAGGGCAGGTGCTCGTCTGGTGCCAGGGGACAGGCGGATCTGCTCCTGACTTCTGCTTCATTGTTGAAATGTTTGACTTACCAGTCCTGCCTTCCACCTCGCCTGTCCCCAGGTCGGCTACCTGCCAGTTTGCTTTGCTGCTGAGAATCGGACGCCTCTATAAAATGATATTGACCTGTGGGAGCTGAGATCGCCAAGTGCCCGTGGGCTTCCGTGTGGCGGAATCTAGCTGCGAGGCTGCTAACATTTTATTGATTCCTCCTCTTGCTCTGCTCCCCGAGCCAGAGACTGCCGCAGCCAGGTAGGATGTTTCGGTGGTGACCGAGGCGCGGAAGCCCTCACTCTAGACACTGCAGGGAGGTGTTTCTGGGCCGAGGCTGTGGACCGCTGGCAGGTCTGGGGTGACATCAGGCGGCAGCACATCCAGCTGAGTGGCTCCGCAAATCTGCTTTGAGAACCAGATGTTTTCCTTGGCCTGGTAGCTGCCCTAATAAGGAAGCTCAGCTTCTCCTTAGGGTCTTCCTGAGTCTCTACAATAATTATTGAAAATGAGAGTGTTCGAAATCAGAAGAGAAGAGCACACAGAGCATCCCCCCCAAGCGTGGGCGGACAGTGTAGCGATGTCAAAAGGAATTGGCTTGACAAGCTTCGTTTCTTACGCGGGGGCTGGCTTTTGAGCCCTGTGGTCAGGACCCTTTCATTTGGGTAGATTTGAGATCAATTTTGGAGCTGCGGCCGTAGCGGGTTTCCGTGTCAGCAGCCACAGGCAGCTGTGGTGTGCTGGGGTCCAAACCAGGACGCACTTGCTTAGTGAGAGCCGGGCCCCACCAGTGCTGCTGCGGCTCCTGCCCGTGCACCTCAGGGCTTTCCATGTTCTTTAGTTCTGGGGCCGAGAAGCCCTGTGGTTCTCAACCTCTGTCCCGGCAGCTGCCCCACCACATCTCTGCTGCAGCCTCCTATTAAAGGCAGCTCTTAAGTGACAATCAGGAACACTGACATGCTGGGCAAGGCCGTGGGCTAGGGACAGAGTGGGGGCATTGTCCTCCCTGCATGGCCACGACCGAGAGTCCCACCGCACAGGCCACTCTTCTTTCAAATGCATCCTTCACAGAAATGCTGGAATAAATGTTTTAAGTAAAATGCAAGCAGGCCCGAGAGCTGGCTCCTGCCAGCGAGCCATGCCCACCTCCTGCCTGTGCCCTTGCAGGCTCCTGCCCAACAGCATTCCCTGTGTTTCCTTCTGTTACTTGTACTTATCTGGGCTCCTGCCAGAGCCATGCCCCTGCTCGCCCTTTGCCCTCCGGTCCAGGCCGTCCCGGGCCGGGCTGGAGGTCTTTCGCACATGGGAGTGGAGCTGTGGTGGAATGCAAGCCCTTGCAGCACATCCCACGGCACATCCCTCGCTCCTTCCTGAGGAGCAGGAGTCAGAGCTTCCGACTCAACACTGTGTGTGGTTTCTGGCCCTTGATCCAGGCATTTTCAGAAAGGTGGAACCAGTTGACTTTCCAGTGAGCAGGTCAGTGGCATGCGTGTCTCTGACGCTTGCTGGTGTAGAGCTCTGTCCTGTGTTCACTCTTGCAGGCTCGCTCCCCACAGACAGGTGTGAAGCGGTGGCGCTTCGCCTGGCATTGGTGACTGAGGTGGGACGCTTGTAAAAGCCTGCTTTGTCTGCCCTTTCCTCCGAGAACTGCATGTTCTGCTTGCCAGTCTCTCTGCCGGGGCAGCTGCAGTGGCCTTATACAAGCATGGGCTCCTTCAGGAGAAGCCTGATGCCTGTCGTCCACCTCTGTATACTGCATCGTTACTTGCCCCTTGAGGGACACTTTGTGTCTCCATGTATTCTGGTGTCTTTTTAAGAATCTCTTGTTAAACGGCTAGCGCGTGTTTTCCCCGTGTGTGTCACGTACTCAGGAGGGAGGTGCTGGTGATGTTTACAGCAGATGAAATCTGTTTTATCCATGGGTCACTTGCTTATATGTGTAAATAAACCAAACCCATCCAATCTGGCGGAAGCCCCCAACAGAGATTTGTTTTTAAAGAAATTCAGTTTCTGGAGCCTGAACCAAGGATGGAAGTGGCTGTCAGGCTTAGCCAGCCTACAGCGGGGATCGGCGAACATTCTCCTCGAGGGCCCACTCGTAGCTGTTTATTCAGCCTTGGCAGGCAGGAGGGGCCGGACAGTCAGACTTGGCCAATTCTGTGTTTAGCTCCAAGGGTGGTGGATGATATATAAATGCAATGAATGGCTGGGGCTGTGTACTAATAAAACTTTATTTATACAAGCAGATGACACCAGATTTGACCCTTGGTCTGTGATTTGTGTCTTTCTGTTGTATTTGGACATAGAGCTTCTGGTTTCTGCTTCTTTACTTTTTTTCTCCTGCTTTCTCTCCCTCGCAGCCCAGCCTTTCATGTTTTCTGTGCATTTGGAGACAGAGGGCCAGAAGTGAGAGCCTTGGTTGGCATTCACTGCCCTTGACCTTCATCATGTGACACAGGGGAGCGATGAGGAGGCTGAGGACAGCAAGCACAGGTAGTGTCTGGGGTGCGCTGTTCAGGAAGAGCCGGGCTTTGGACCCATGGCTGCACACAGCCATGCTACGAGCCATCTAGAGTGGGCCAGGAAGGGGCCTGAGGCTGTGGCGCACAGCTGTGACTCTCAGGCCTGTGGGTGCTGGGCCGCCTCTAAGAGATGGGAAGCAAGGTCCAGAGAGCAGCAGGAAGGGCTGGCCGGGCTGCCTGGCTGGGCCTGCCCCAGAGTACTTTCTGCAGGGCAGATAATAATGGCGGTGCCGTGACAATGGCGCAGTAATGAGAGATAGAGGAAATGAAATGTTGCTCACGTTGATGGATAGCGTCTTCGGTTTTCAATTTAATGATCTGCAACTACAAATCTGTAGTTAAGAATAAACCAATTTCTCACTTCCTTTTTGCTCCGCTCATCCCAGATAAGGAGATGAGAGGATCACTCCACAGACACGGAGTCCAAATGTCAGTGTTCAGCCTCATTAGAGGGCCAGGCGCAGACTCCGCAGCAAAGCCCATGTGGTTCTGCTGAGGTCACTGGTGCCCCATGCTGGCTGGGCCGTGGAGGGAGCTCAGCACGCCTGTGGGGCTGAACAGGCAGGGAAGGCAGCTTGGGGCCATCACGGGGCTCAGCAGGAGCCCCAGGGGGGTTCTCTCCTCCTTCCATGAGTGCACGGTGAGCGCCTCCCTCAACGCAGGTCGGACCCTGGGCTGTGCGCCTGTGGGCAGGTGCGGGGAGGAGATCCAGGCCAAATGCTGCCCTGCAGAAGTGCCAGTTCACTTCAGTGAGGAGGAAGGTTCAAGGAGCCTTGGAGTTCGCATGGAGAGCACGTGGACCAGGTGGCCGTGGCCTCCCCTCCTGGTGCCCCAAGGCGGTGGGAACCATTCAGATTTCTGGCTCTGGCTCCACTCCCAGCTTGATCATATTGACGAGACACATGGCATTCTGGGTGCCTTCTGTTGAGAGCCAGGCCCAGCCCTGAAGCGCTGTGCGGGCAGACAGGGACTGCAGGGCGCCCCCAGCGGCTCTGGTGCGAGGCCAGTTGGCGGTGTGCAGCCAGCACGTGCAGCCATCCATGCGTGTGAGGCCGTGGAACCTCCAGGCTGAGTGACTGCAAGTCGTGCTGAGGGCACCATGCAGGCCTGTTCCTGCCGAGCGACGTGGGTGGTTTGTGGGCGGGGGACAGTTCAGGACCCGAGAGCAGTAGCCAACAGCTCTCTAGCCCAGAGGGAGCCGTGCACGAACACTGCCGCCCAGAACTTGGGGAAACACATGCCAGTGTGAGAGCTTTCAGCGGCCCTGCGTGCTGCTCTGGTTCACAAGACCCTGGAAACCGAAAATAAAACAACGAGGAGGGATGCGCGTGCCAGCTTGCGGGGATAGCCCTGAGTAGCTGGCGGGCTCGGGGCTGCTTGTTTGTGGGCAGATTCTGGAGTTGCACCTGTTGCTCCTTCGTGAGCACCCCGACGTCCTCTGGGCTTGGGGAAGGGGGTGTTTCATTTTGGTTTTTGTTTGTTTGGTTGGTTTTGGACTCTGGGTGACTGATGTTTACCAGGGCTTAATGTCAAGGGCACCAGTTGGGAGAAAGAAAATGTTAACTCCAGAAACACCAATCAGTGCCATTTAAACATGTCTGACGTGAGATGTCTCCATGGTGCTTCTTGAGACATTTGGCTGAGGGAAGCTGGCACCTGCGGGAGACGGGCCCCAGGTGTGCGGAGACATCGGCGTGTCTCTTCTTCCGCATATTGAGGATCGGCGTCCCAGCAGCCTTGAACAGCCCTCAAGGGCAAGGGCAGCTCACACACTGGGGCTTGGGGTGCTGTGGACGGTCGTCGCTTGACCCGTGCTCGCTCCGTCCTGGGGTCGTGGGAGCCTGCGCCTCTCCGGAGGGGGACACATTCCCAGGGCTGTGCCCTGTGACCTCCCGCTGTCTCCCTGGGCCTACAGGTGAGGCCGGAGCCAGCGGCCGGTGATGCCTTATCAGCTCAATTGTACACGGCTGAGGAGCCAGACTCGCCGATGCAGACTGGAACCTGCTGTGGTCCTGGCCAGCCGCTGGGGTGGCATTCAGAGCCGGGAGTGGCGGTGGGTCCCAGGGCTTGATCTTGCCCACCAGCTGCTCCCTGGACAGGTGCAGTGCGTCAGGTGAGGCTGTGAAAGCTGAGAAGCCAGGGGCCAGGGCCGAGCCTGGGCAGAAGCCTGGGCACCGAGCTCCACCTGTGTGGCCGCACCTCTGAGATGCCACCTCTGAAAAGCCATTCGCAGGCCATATTTTTTCAATGCACTGTGATTTCTTTCAGAGTGAAAGGAAATAGCCAACAGGACTTAAGAAAATTATCAGCCTTCCTAAAGCGTCACATTTTCCAAATCCATTTGGTGAGGGAAGGCTCCGGCGTGTTTGTTTCCCATGATTTTGTGTTTACCAAGTACAATGCGTGCCTCTGTAGAGCTCTTTGGTCACGGGATCCTGTTACATTTTCCCAGGGAAAAAAATCCCTTTTCATGGGATTGGTCCTATTTTCTGGTTAATCTGCAAAAATAGGGATTTCTCAGTCTTGTCGGCCCCTGAGGTTGAACTACGTAACCTGCTTTGGCTCAAAAAATCATGTTGCTCGCTCTTGGCTGACAACCTAACACACTCCACCAGCACCACCGTCTGAGGCTGCTGCAGGGTGCGGCTGGTGCCTGGGGCTGGAGCTGGAGCTTGGGCACGGGGCTGGCGGGCAGCGCCCTGGCTGGCTGATGGAGTGCGTTGACCCCTCCGTGGCACCAAGGGTGTGGGAGCAGGCTGCGGACTGGATGCGGTGGCTCCTAATTAACAAGGCCCCCTGGCCCTGGCACCTGCTGCCGTGGGGCCGTGCTGGCTGGAGCAGTGGTGACTGTGGCCGAGCGGCCAGCGTGCGGCACAGCACTGGGGAAGCCCAGCCTATGGTGCAGGTGGCGCTGCAGAACACATGGCGGTGAGGGCGCTGGCGCCTAGGCGTGCCCACCTGGCCCGCACGGAGAACAGTAAGCACGTCAGCAGCTCCGCTTCGCTCCTCTGGGAGGCACAGTGTCTTCCTCATCCTGGGGAAGCCACCAAACCATCCTGTTCTGAGGGAGAAGTCACAGCCGCTCACATCTGGAAAGCAGACTCAGAGCAGGAAGGAAAGTGGCTTCAGAGACCCTCTTAGAAAGGACAAGGCATGTGGTTTTAAAGCCAGAATTTGTTCTTCTTCACCGCCAAGTACAATAAGGAGCAGCTTACAAACACACCTCTTGAGGAGGTGCATGTTGTTTCTTCTCTGAGATCCTTAGAGAGTTTGCAGGCACTTGGAGTGAGCTTGTGGGTACAGTGAGGGGAAGGGGCCCCCACAACACCCGGATGCTGCCCTGGGCTGCTCCCCTGAGCAGCGGGCATCTCCACTTGGCCCAGACTCGGATCCCCGGCAGCAAGGAGGGAAGAGGAGCTCACAGCAGAATGACCCACAGCCCCAGTCATGGTCACGTCAGGGCAGAGCTGGGGGCCGAGCAGGCTGCATGAGCACAGGCTGTGCCTCCTGTCCTTGAAGTCCCTTCTTTCGGGAGCCTGCTTCTGAAGTCCCCTGCCTCCCTTCGCCACCCGTGGGTCCCAGCAGTACAGCTTGTGAGTCTGAGGGGGAACCCTCTTCCCGACTGTGCTTCTCAGGTCGAGGGGCAGGGGCAGCCGGGAGGGCGGTCCCGGCCAGGAGCCTTTCCTGCCTTTGCACAGGCCTTAGAGGCCGAGTGCTGACACCGTGGAAACAGGACACCACACAGAAATGTCACCACCTCCAGTAGGACTCTCTGAGTTTAGCGACATAGAAATGCAGTGCACGGAAATTGCCGTGTGCTTCCTGGATCACACGGAGGGCGGCAGGGCACCCTGGGACTTGGCACGAGGACTGGGGTGCTTCCCAGGCACACTCTCCTCCATCCTGAAAGATGGCAGTGTCATGAGACAGGCAGCAGACGCCTCAAGCGCCGGAGGGGGACACCCAGCAATCCACCGTGGGCCGTGGCGGCAGGGAGAGAAACACTGCCGCTAGCTCACTCAGCCTCCGAGATTCAGAGCTTGGCGGAGAAAGGAGCGTTCGTAACCTCAACCTAGAAAAGTGGCCTGGCCCCGAATGTCCAGGTCTGATGTCACCGTCAGGCAGGCTCAGATCCCACAGCCTGACCCGTGTCACTGAGAGGCTGTGTCTTTTTGTCTCCTGGTATGTACAGCCTTTCTTGCATGTAGATGTTGTTGCTGCTGGTTTTGTCCTCCTTGGCCTCACTGCAGCCACGGCCTCCCACGGGGTTCTCTGTGTTCCTGTCCCCACCGCATGCCAAGCTCTGCCTCGGCTGCTTGCTTCCCTGCACCCGCGGTGAGAATGTCTCTTCGCCTCACCTTGCCCAAGTCCTGGAGCTGAGTGTGTGGTGCTGAGTGGTGGCGCCCAAAGGCCCTTCATCCAGACTCAGCCAGTGTAAGCGCATTTGGAAAAGAAGGGTTCACGGTTGGGATGAGGTGGAAGTTCATGAAGCAGGGGCTCCTGGCAAGCCCATATCCATGAATGGTGAGAGCAGGCCCTGTGAAGATTTGCTGCGAGGAGCCTGGGACAGCCCTGTCGCTCGCCTGCCCCGTGATAGGTTGATCCCACGTCTCACCAGGCACAGTGAGCTAGGGGGTCCAGGCAGGTTCCTCAGCTTTCTGTGCCTCCGTCTCCTCCATAGGAAGTGGAGGTGATCCTGGAACCTGACAGACAGACTTGGTACAGGAAGAAAGAGCTGAGAATGCAGACCTCTGACAGCGGCGCCTGTTGCCCAGCAGTCCCTGAGGCAGGAACCAGGGGCGACCCAGTGGGCTCTCGTGCCAGGGCACCTGGCCGTGTGGCCCTGTGTGAGCCACCCATGCCTCTCAGACCTGTCTCCTGCTCTGTGAGTGGGGCCAGTGGCTGACGTTCTCAGGTCTCTGGGTACCTCAAGCTCTCGAAGGCAGGAGCTGCCATCCTGTGCATTGTCGCTACCCCACACCAACCTCTACCCTGGACAAGTGCCGCAGCCTGGCCCAACCACGTGAGGACGTCTGCAGACCCCTTCACTGTCGTGCTAGGGTGGGGTGCTCCTAGCAGGCAGTGCGCAGGGGCCAGGGAGGCTGCTGAGTGTCCCGGTGCACAGGACAGCCCCGTAGCGGGTCCTCCAGCCCCAGCTCTCCCAACCCTGTCCTCCTCCTGACAGCCCAGAGAGCACAGTGTTGCTCCTGCCGCCTCTGCCTGCATCCCTCCACAGATGGGAAGCTGCAGGCACAGCTCAGCAGAACCACGGAGCCCAGCGCTTGCGGAGGGCACTGCGTCTCCTGGGCTGTCACGCGTGGTTCTCCTCACCTATGTCCAGAGCCTGTGGGACAGGAAGTTAGGAGTGCACTGAGGAAGCCGAACCTCGGAACACAGGGCCAGGAACCGGACCTGTGAAGCAGAGGACGAGAGCAAGGCTTGGGTAGAGGACCCCGTGGGTGCCGGGCCACCAGATCTCCCCGACCGGTCGTCTGTCCCATTGACATGGCTTTGTAGCTCCCAGGGAAAGAGGGAGCCAGTCATCACACAGTGCAGACCGCCCTTTGGCTTTGGTGCCTGCTCTGGAGCTTGCCAGACTGCCAAGGCAGCAGAGGCTGTGGCTCAGAGGTGGGCGTGGGCCCTGCCCTGCCCTTCTCTGATTTTTCTCACCTGCCCCATGGCCAGGAACCTGCACTGCAGAGCCCAGCAGGGGTGCTTCGGCACAGGCCAGTGAGGCGACTGACTCCCCTCTCCTCGGTCTCGGGTGACAGTCACTGGGGTGGGCCTGTCTGAAGGTCTTTTCAGGGGCGCTGGCAGAGCAGAGGGCACCATCAGAGAGCACAGGGCAGGGGGGAGCGGTGGAGAGGCCGGAGGCGGGGCGTGATGGGAAGCAGGAGGGAGCACACGCGAGGAGCTGCGGCCAGGCAGGCTCAGGCCCCTGCACGGCCTCTACACCGCGGGGATACGGCGCGGGCCACCCAGTCCGCATTCCAGGCCAGGTGCCTGTGTGGCGTGTGTGCCCTCCTGCCCAAGGACATTACTCTGTGCACCAGAGGTGACAGGGGGCCGAGGTTTCTGCCCACAGGCCGCCAACAATTCAGATGAGGCAGTCCTCCCCAGGACTAGGTCTCCAAGTCTTTTGATCATGACTCAGGAAAGATTCTTTTGAGTTGTAAGCCAGTAAAAGCCCCCTCGCACACACAAATAGAAGTAGGTATTCCATGATCGTGTTTTCATTTGCAGCACACGGCTGCGTGTGACACCACTGACGTGGGCATCTCCGTGGTGCGCTTCACCTTTTCACTTCACACGGTGCATTGCCCGCTGAGCTGATGCCCACGGTGTGGAAAGTGTGCTCTGGAAGGCAGTTGTGGGGCAGGCGTCTAGGCAGTGAGCCTGGAGGGGCAGCGGAGGAGGCTCCAAGAAGCTCACTGAGCCCAGGCCTGTACCAAGCCAGGTGGAAAGGGATGTGAGCAGAAGGAGTGGGGGAGTGGGCGGGTGGGTAGATAACTAGATGGAGGGTGGAGTGGGCAGGTGGGTAGATAACTAGATGGAGGGTGGAGAAGGCCAGAGAGATGGACGGTGGGTAGGTGGGTGGGTGGGTGGGTGGGTGGGTGGAAGGAAGGAAGGAAGGAAGGAAGGAAGGATGGATGGATGGATGGATGGATGGATGGAGAGGGTCAATGAAGGCGGGTGGATAGATGGAGAAATGGATGGATGATGGATAAGGCTGGAGAGATGGAGAGTGGATGGAATGATGGATGGATGGATGGATGGATGGATGGATGGATGGATGGATGGATGGATGGAGAGGGTCAATGAAGGTGGGTGGATGGATGGAGAGATGGATGGATGATGGATAAGCCTGGAGAGATGGAGAGTGGATGGATGGATGGATGGATGGATGGATGGATAGATGGGTGATGGAGAGATGGATGCATGGATAAGGCTGGAGAGATAGAGAGTGGATGGATGGATGGATGGATGGATGGATGGATGGATGGATGGATGACGGAGAGATGGATAGATTGATAAGATGAAGAGATGGAGAGATGGAGGGTGTGTGGATGGATGAATGGACAAAGAGGATCAATGAAGGCAGGTGGATGGATGGAGAGATGGATGGGTGATGGATAAAGAGATGGATGTGTGGATGGATGGATGAATGGATGATGGAG
>NDGN010139410.1:0-10702 GCA_002564285.1 Tympanoctomys barrerae
TTCAATAATTAACACATTGCATACATTCTTCCTAGTGGTTAATTGCCGTACAAGATGCAGACAAGATACCCCATTTACAAACACCAATAGCTGTGTATTCTTAGGCAAGCTGTTTAACGTCTCTGTCCCAAGAAAGCATGGAACACTGAGAATGAGAAGACTAAAAGTAATTGGTGTAAACCTTTGTGAGGATTGACTGGGTTTAGCTATAAAGTGCTTGGGATGGTGAAGGGCCCCTAGTGTGTGCATGGCGTGAACGAACCATTGTTACGGTGGTTACTGTGCTTCTCGCTGGGCACAGGTAGTGCTAGGAGAGACAGGGAGCCACATAAATGGAGGATGAACACACAGGGAGCTTTGCACTTACGGGGAGGGAGTCACCAGTGGATGGGATGGCAGGTGTGAACGGGACCAGATTCCCAAGAAGGAAGGGTGGCTCAGGAGAGCCGTGGGTGTTGGCACTCAGGTGGGGCACAGTGCGCAGAGATAACAAGAAGCAAATGAGCCGTCTCAGCCCCCCCTGTTTGCAGCCTCTGAAATAGTCACCTAGGGATTGTGGGACCTAAGACAGCTGCTCTATCCTGAGTAGCAGTTCTCTTAGAAAATACCAGCCATGAGGGGCCGGGGAGATGGCTCAGTGGAGTAAGCGCTTCCCAGCCAAGCGCGAGGGCCTGAGTTCAATCCCCGGTTCTGGAAAAAAAAAAAAAAATCTTTAGAAAAAGAAAATACCAGCCATGGAGAGCATGGGCAGACCTTCAGAGAGGCAGACGGGTGTCCCTGAGCTGTCAGAGCAGAGAGTGGGGAGGTGGTGTGAAGGTCAAGGACAGTGTTTTGGGAATCAAAATTTAAGGATGCTGAGCCTGTGACATCAGGATCAAGTTATACATCAAGCCCACAGGGGGTGTCCATGGGATCTGGGGGAGGAGAAAGGGGACATCTCACAGGTTAGGAATGAGGTTGGAGAAGCTCGCTAGATCTGGCCAGATTTTGACCTGGCAGGCCAAACGCCATTGTCCACCTTCAGCCCTGTTTCCTGGGCCACTTTCAGCTATGGGGTTTATTTGCCACCTCACCTCTGAGCCTCATCCTAGATTCTTGACTTTTTGGATCTGGAACCCAGCCTGGGAATCTGCATTAGACACCTGCTTCTGGTGACCCCAGAGGAGGGCGATTTTATGAGGGGGGTGGCTTTACTAACAAGCTCATTGCATTTCCCAGAGGCAAAAGTAGCAAAAATAGCAGGGACTAGGGAAAGAGGGCGCAGGCAAACACCTTCCTGTTGCATAGCAGGAAGATGGGGTGCTGTTGATGGCAGTGGAAAAGGGGTGTCCAGTCATCCTATGCACGCTTTCGGTAGGTTTTTAAGGACTGGGTTAACAGTGTGGTGGGAATGTTTGTGTCCCTTTCAAATTCATACGCTGAAAGCAGTCTCCAGGGCAATGGGGTCAGGAGGTAGGTCTTTGAGAGTGACTGGGTCATGAGGAGGAGCCGTCCAGGACGGGATTATCGCCATTGTAGAAAGAGCAGAGTTGGAGCAAGGCGGCCAGGACGAGGAGGGCCTCTGAAAATCAAGCTTGTAAGAAGCAGTTGTGGCACTGCAGTCACCTGATAAATGTTGTATGATGAATGAATGAATGGATGAATGAATGGATGAATGAAAGGATGAATGAATGAATGGATGAGTGAAAGGATGGATGAATGGATGAATGAATGCATGAATGAAAGGATGAATGAATGAATGGATGAATGAATGGATGAATGAAAGGATGAATGAAAGGATGAATGAATGAATGGATGAGTGAAAGGATGAATGAATTAATGAATTTCCTGGCTAAGAGGTGACTGGAGACAGAATACCATCTAGTTTTGGCATTTTAAGGGCTGCCACGCTGAGAGAAGAGAGTCTGCTTCATATTCTTTATAATGCAAGAAAAGAGCCCTAAAAGCTCATGAGTGACAGGCAAGAACACATTTGACTTTTCTTTCAATGCACCAGCTTGAAGAAACCTCCAAACAGGAAATAAGCTCCTTGGGTGGAGTAGAAATTACTCTTCTCTCTCCAGAGTACATGTTGGCAGAGCCCGTTGTAAGCACAACAGTGTGGCCTAGGGGAGGGAGACATGAACTTGGGTGAATTAATTGTGGAGCAGGCCTCTTCTTGTTAACACACAAGTTGGCTCTAGATTGGCATAAAACCCCTATGGTAATTTAGACAATGTGTGGATGTATAAGTGTATATTGCTTACTAGAAGGATAAAATCTTAAATGTTCAACTCAGTGACTTTTCTCATACATGTATTCCTCTGTGTAACCAATATCCAAAGCAAGATAGACTTGAATATTTCTGGCCGCCTGGAAAGTGCCATCTTCCTGCTTTTCAGTCAAGAATTCTCTTCCTTCTTCCAGGAGGGAATGACTGTATGGTGTCATTGTTGTGGCAAAAATCCCTAATACCCATCACTTGAAGGAGGAGAGGTTTATCTTGGGTTCATGGTTTCAGAAGGTTCAGTCAATGGTCAGCTGGCACCATGGCAGAAATGGCGTGGATGTAGGCAGGCATGGTACGTAGGTAGACAGCTGCTCATCCCGTGGCATCCAGGAAGCAGAGAGTAAGAGAGCCAGAACTAGAGGAAAGGGTTAGGGGACAAGAGTATGCCTTTCCAGGTCACATCTTCTGTGAGTCCCCTCCTCCAGGCAGGCCTCACCTGACAGTGCCTCCATCTTTGAGCTCATCGGTCGATTAATTCAGTGGTTCCCCAACCTCTCTGACAGCAGGGGCAGCTTTGATGCAGGAGTAGAAGACGCTGGTTCCATGAATAGGTGTGGGATGGAGGATGTGGTTTCGGTCTAATTCAAAAGGAGCAAGACACACAGAGCCCTCACATTTGCAGTGCAGAGTAGGGATCGTCCGAGGAGGAGAATCGAACACTGCCACAGATCTGACAGCAGGCAGAGCCAGGAGGCAAGGTGGGCCATGGGGGCAGCTGTAAATACAGAGGAAGCCTTGCTTGCCGCTCACGTCCTGTTGTGTGACCCAGGACTGTGTCCTCGCATGGGAGTTAGGGGCCCCTGGAGTGATCTGCTGGGTGGAGCATCACCTTGGGACGCTACGTTCCTATCATGTTTGGTCTGCTTCATTTTGGGCTCAGGGCTTAGGCACGGAGAGACAAGCACCACATGGAAATAATGTCTTGTCTTTGAAGGAGTCCCCTTCCTGCTTCTGGCCACACTGGGAAGAATGTGGCATAAAACTTCATGGTTTATGTTGAAGGTGGTAACACACATGATGCAGATACCATTTAACCACTTCAGGTATACAGTTTAGTGGCATTATGGCCGCTGGCCATCACTACCATCCGTCGACACATTTTCATCCTGCAAAACTGAACTTCCTTCCCCTTGAACCTTAACTCCCATTTTCCCTTTGCCCCAGAGCCCATTCTACTTGCTATCTATGAATTGGATCTCTCTGGCGGTTTCCTATGAATGCACTTGTACCGTACTTGTCCTTTGTGACTGACTTATTCCGTTTAGTGGGACACCTTCAAGTTCATCCATGTTATAGCATTTGTGGGACTTCGTTTCCTTTTTTTAAATTAAAGAATATTTATTTATTTATTTGGTGCAGCGTCTCACTACACAGATCAGACTCACAGTGATTCTTCTGTCTCAGCCTCCCCAGTGCTGGGATTATAGGTGTACACCACTACACCTGGTTTTGAGGGCCAGCACAGTGCTCCTGGAGTTCCAGGGCTGGCATGACATGTGGTACCGGGGATCAAACTCGGGTCCTTGAGCTTGCCAGGCAGGCGCTTAGCCTGCTGAACTATCTCCTCAGCCCCTCCTTTCCTTTTTAAAGCTAAATATTGCATGGTCAGGATGTCCCACATGTAGAGCAGAGTTATACCAGCACACCAGGAGACACAGTATTCTTAATTTCGCATGTTTTAAGCTGCTAACACGCTCCTTAGCAAGTACCTGTTGTCGTGACTGGTGACTTCCAGGACCCTGAACTTTTCAGCATTTCAGGTGCAAGAAGCTGAAGCAGGCCAGGGTGGGCTTATCCAGGACGCTGCCCTGGGTACTTCCTCGTCCTGGCCCTTGCCACACAGAAACCCTTGAGGTGTGGTCTCAGACTTCTTTCTCTTGGCAAGGCACCTTTCCTTGAGTTCCAGAAATGAGATTAGTGTTGTTTAGCGTGGGCTTAAAGGCCACAAATGGTGACGTGGATTAGACATCAGCTGTTGACAAAACCAGTGGCGTTTGGGATCATCCCCTTGTCTTCTCAGGAGAATCTCAAGGTTTGGGTGTGGTGGATAAATGTGGTTGCTGAGAGACTGACAGCTCTAAGATAGCATGTTGAGAAGATGGCAGCAGGATGCGGAGGTCCATGTCTGTAGTCCCAAGGACCAGAGAAGTTGAGGAGGGTTGATTGGTTGAGCCCAGGGGTTCAGGGTCAGCCTGACAATACAGGGGAAACTGATCTCAAAGAAGGAGGGGCTGGGGATTGTCACGGAAGCCCGGCATGTTGGTGCACACCTGTAATTGCAGCACTCTCTGAGGCTGAGGCAGGAGGATTGCAAGTTTGAGCCCAGTTTGGGTAATTTGATAGTGTGATAAGACCCTGTCTCAAATTAAAGGCCCTAGGTTCAATTCTGGGGGAGGGGAGAGGAAGGGAGAAGGGGAGAGTGAAAGGAGGAGAGAGAGAAGAGGAAGGGAAGGAGAAAGAGGGGAGAAGGAGAGAACGTATCAAGAAAGAGGAAGGAAAATGCGAGGTAATTCTCCTAGGCTGCCTATGGAGAACACACTCATCTGCCCTATGTTGCGGAATTTTTACCTGGAGAGATAGCTCAAGCCTGGGGCTTTGTTAGTTTGCGTGAAATTCTGAGTCCACCTCAGTCTCTTGACTTCTAGAACAGTATGTGCTTATCCATCTTGTTGTCTCCTTTAAAAGCTGTCTTTCTAAACTAACTCGGCTATTTACTGGTAGTTGCTGCTGCCCTCTCTGTACTGGCACTGAAGCAGGGCACTCATGGGGTCCTGAGTGCCAGTATTGGCGAGGTTGATGCGGAAGACAGTGTTCAGCGTTAAATACGCCCTGAGCATGCTCTTAGTGGTACAGTGTTTGCTGATGTTATACCATGAGATTATGATGATGCTCAGAGTCTCCTTCAGACTTTGTTCCTAGCTCGATCTCATGCCCCCATGAACAAAAGGTTGAATTTGACTCCTGACAACTCATCCCTCTGTAAGTGTCCAGCATGCTCTTGGTGCCCGTAGGCTTTGCCTTCAGGTCTTGGACACAACCTTCCCTCAGGTGCAAGAAAGCCACATTTTGCTTTGCTGCAGAGAGTACAGACAACTTCCGGGTCCTCAAGGACCGGTGGTGGTGATGGGGGGAGGACATGCCTGTGAGGAGATGTGTGGACCAGTGTTCCTGCCTTCTGAGGAAGACACAGCCTGCGCCCCGACATTGCATGTTCGTAGAGCGCATGGCACTTGCGTCCCGGGACTCGCCACAAACACATTTCTTAAACCACTAGCTCCATCCTAGGTACGTACCCATGATAGGATCGTAGAAGATACACTGTTTGGGTTCAAATACTTAAGAGATGAGGCGTGGAGATCCCAGTTTTAAGACCAGCTTGGGCAACTCAGCAAGATCCTGTCTCAAAATAAAAAGGACTGGGAACATAGCTCAGCGGTGGCACACTTGTCCAGCCTGCGTAACACCTTGGTCCCCTCCTCCACCCCTACCCTCGCAGCATATAAAGGGATGCCCTTTTCTGAATAAGGGTAATTTTTGACTGCTCAGTATCCTGAGGTCAGAGAGTCAAGCGCGGGAGGCCTTTTGTGAGGTAATTACTGGTTGATGGAGCAGGGTGCAAACCGTGCCGAGGTGCTGTTCTCCACCGTGGGTCCAGGAGAAATGATGGGGCCGCCTGGTATAACAGAGTGCTGCACGGAGCCTTGGGGATGCTGCCTCTCGTGCCGGCCCCACTGTGTTACACCTGAGTGTTAGACAGCTCCTTCATCTCCCAGGCCTTGGTGAAACAAGGTTGACCAGAAGCCCCTGTGATTTTTCGCTGGCACCCCTGGCGGTGCTTCCCGGCTCAGCTCTGAGGGACACCATCTCCAGCCTGTAGTTCGATTTTCTGGTTCAAGCCTTTGGGGCCAGTTTCAAGAGCATATTTAATATACAACCCTGCAGACTCCTGCAGACCTTTGCTGGGTAACACTTACTTCATTGCCTTTTGAAAAGTAAAAGAAGAAAGAAAACGTCGCTTCGCCAACTCAGGGTGATTGGGGCTGGCAGGTGTCACTCAGAATTTTATTATTCAAAGCCACAATGATTTTCCAAATAACCTAAAAATATATAATCCAACCTCAAAATAGTGTCCTGTAACAGAGGCCAGGGAACCCTGGAGGAAATGAAGTCAGAGTCTTGGCACCCTTTGGGTGCTGGTTCAGTGGCTTTGAACATGTTTATGTTCTCTGAGAAATACAGGAACATGGAATCAGATCGGATTACTGCACAGCTGCCAAGACCTCAGAGTTGGGGGTGTCTGGGATTTGTTCCCTGATCCCTCGGCCAGCGTGACAGTGGTCCCCACAAGGACCATTCTCCTCAGCCTGTGAGAGCAGGAGTGGAGATGTAACAACGTGCATGTGTTTTTTAAAAAAACCAAAAAAACAAAAAACGAAGCACCTTCACATCTGTAGGTTCTTGCGCCGTATGGGCGATCACCTGCCAGGTGGGTGGTGGACAAGCTGCCGCAGCAGCACCTGTAAGATATACTCAGTTCCCTCTATCCATCCTCCTGATTGCATACTACATGTTAGGAATATTTTTATCTGTGTTAATGCGTCGTTATCATCTATCCTGGTGGGAATTATTGTCCCATTTCACTGATATGGAAAGTGAGGTCCAGGGAGGCGGTTCAGGAGCTGCGGCAGTGTGCATGCAGGCTCGGAGACCTCAGGCCAGGGCTTCAGGTCTGGAGGGCAGACTGGGGATTTGGAGCTGGAAGGGTGCGTTACAGGCTGAGTATTCGGATCCAGCAGCCTCATTCCCCTGGGCAGGACCAGCAAGGGCGTCTCAGGGCGTCTTTCTAGGACCGGGCAGCGTGGAACCCAACGACTTCAAGCAGGTCGGGGAAGAAGCAGCAGGTGGCCCTGGCTGGCTGTGCCCCGCCCCAGCTGAGGAGCCTGCAGGCCCAGCCAGGCTGTGTTCCCAGGCAGCTCTGCAAAAGTCCCCGCTGGAAGTTACCTCCCCAGATGGGTGTCCAGGAAGCATCTCTGGGTGGCTTCCGAGCTGGGGGAGAGGCCGTCAATGGGGCTGCCAGTGTCAGGCTGGCCGGGATTTGGTTTCCTCTGAGTAGATCTTTGTTTCTCTGAACCCCTTAGCTGTGGAGGCTCCCGGGCCGGGGCTACTCTGCGCTGCATGGAGCGCTAGCCTGGTTAAGTAAACACCGTTGGAATATTACCTGTCTGTTAACCTGTCAAAATTGCTTTATAGCCTGCTTTTATCTTACCCCCCATGGAATTTCCCCCGGAGTTTGCCGCTTGCTCTCTAGTTCCTTTCCTCCCCGGCCTTACTCCAACCTACAAAGCCTCCCCACCCCGAGTCATTAAATATTGTCAGAGTTCCGCCACTTAGGGCTGCCTGGTTCGCCTGGTTCAGATAAATTGTTGTTGACTCTATGATGCAGACCAAGGACACTGGGCTCCGGCTGGCCCTGGGGGTTGGAGAGGGGAAGGAGCCCGCCTGCCAGGTGGGCTGGGCCGGCCCCTGCGGGGTGGAGCTGGGAGGCCCGCTGCGGGAGCACGGTGCCCTGGCCCTGGCCGCCACGCGGGCTTCTTCCCTCCTGCCTGCTCCACCCGCTCTCTAAACACAAAGTTTCTACATTAGAGGGCCCTGGGGGAGCTTCTAGTTCTGAGCCGCAGAGTCTTGGGAGGCCAAGCCCCGACTCCACGGCCCGGGCTCATGCTTGATTGAATGAGTTCAAGGGTTCTTTGGAGATTCGCTTTGATTTATTTTTTTTTTTTCTTGAATTTTAAATTATAGTCAAATACACGGAACATAAAATTTACCATTTTGACCATTTTAAAGTGCACACTTCAGTGCGATTCAGTACGTTCAGCGTTCTGTAACCATCACCACTGTCTAGTTTGAGGATTAAAGAAAATCCTTTAAGTCTTTCGTATTATAATCAATATGAAAAAGTGCCACTTATGTAAAGGATGCATTTTGAAGAGTTTGGACGTAGGGATACACCACCCTAAAGGAAACTCCATGAGCGTTGTTAGTTACTGCCCGTCCCCCCAGCCCCTGCAGCCACCGCCTTCTGTCTCTGGAGGATTTATCTGGTCTGTTTATTTCATCTGAACAGAATTACAAAGTTACATGGCTGCCTGATCTGGCTGCTGATGCTGAGGGTCACTGTCATCAAGGTTCCAGGATCTGCTTTTGTCTTCTGCTCTGCAACAATGGGCCGGCCGATGGCTGGGGACCTGTGGGGTGGGTGTCGCTTCGTGCTGGCCTCAGCTTCTGGCTCCTGGTGGGTCAGAGCCTCTAGCCTTTTCATCAACAGCCAGGTAGCTGGAGGCCTTCCACGGCCTCCACAGGGAAAGTCATTTTGATCTTGGCGGACACCACCGGTCTTCCCGCACCCCAGTGCCACTGTCCTTCCATCCTCTGGAACAGAAGGCCCACAGCTCATGGGGGTGATTATCTTGGGCCCTTAGTTTCCATATGGTCAATCAGAGCCAGTGGGACAAAGGAAGTGTGTCCCCCTTGCTGTGTGGCCTTGGTGTTTCCACCTGTAGTAGGGTTGACAGTGTCCGTCCAGCCTTTAGGGCTCTGGTGATGGTGTGCCTGAGCACAGCGCGGTGCCTGGGGTTCAGGGTGTGCATGGTAATTGGTTCTTGTTGGAGTCTAGGCCCCCTATGTGGTCTGTTCCATACCCTTCCATCCCCATCCCAGCGGCCTTTGCCACACTGGAGGTTTGGCAACTTCTAGGAAGTTTCCAGGACTTTAGGGTGTCTTTCAATTAGATGCATTTGCTGTTTCTCAGGATTCTGAAAGGCTCCCAGCTCAAATCATGGTTTGATCTGGGGCAGGGAGAAAACCTTGCTTCTATCCAAGTCAGCAACAAAAATTTCCTCCCTCTCTGTCTGTCTGTCTGTCTCTCTCTCTCTCTCTCTCTTTCTCTCTTTTAACTTTGCACCACCGTCTTTAGAATTCCTTCCATCCTGAGATTATTCTTAGTTCGCTTGTGTTTCCATTCTACCGGGCCGATCTCGAGGGGCCTTGGTGACAGGGCCGTCTGCTAATCTTGTGTGACACCCAGTGGGCTCCAGAATGTGGAGAAAAGTTCATGTCCCCCGAGTGTTTGGCCCCTTCAGGGTTAAGGGAAAAGTGGTTTTATTTCTTTGCAGCCTGACTGAAGTTCAGTGTAGTTTTATAATGCTTATTATTTTGGGCTCTTATGGTTCTTGTTACTTATTTATAATCAGCTTACTTATTACACTACATGTTTATGTTATGATGTATTGTTATTATTTATTATGTGACGCAGGCTGTGCAGACATTGGTGGGCCTGTGATATCAGGGCCTGTCTTGGGCTGTTGGGAGTGATTCGTGAGTTGCATAAGCTCTTTGTTCCTCCGGGACCAGGCCTGTGACTCACTGGCCCCCAGTCTGTGTGTCTTGCGGTGTGAAGAAGGAGTGGGCTGTTCCCCAGGCATTCCCTGCCGCCCGGCTGTGGCGTCCACTCCCAGCCACCTCGCTTTGGGCCCTCTCAGAGCCAAGTGCGGCCTGGTCCCGTGTCTTCCTGTGCTGGGGTCCTCAGGAGCAGTCCACTGCTGCACTCTGCTGTTGGAACCGATGTGACTTTTGGTTTTTGAAGGTCACTTTTTATTTTTAACTAGACAAATATGAGCACCACACTTCAGAAACCAAGCAGTTGTTCATTTCCCTCTTCTTGCCTTCCTAGTGCTGTGAGAAACGGTGTGTGTGGCATGCGTGTGCGTGTGTGCGCGCACGCGCATTTTTTCCTCCATGGATGAAGCTCTTGTTTCTTGGGTCCAATTTGCTGAAGTGTAGTTTATAGACAGTAAAATTTGCCTTTCTTGGTATTCAGTGGATTTTAGTTTTGAATACCCGCTTTTCGTCCTAAAACATCCCTGAGAAACTGGTTTGTCACGTGGGACTCCCCCTGTCCACGCAGCCTGTGGTGCCTGGGGTGGCCACGCTTGGCGCCACTGTTGAGATGGCGTGGTTCCAGCCGGGACTAAGAGTGACCCCAGAGAGACAGATGCAGCTGGAAGAAACTATTTTTTTCCTTGGAGGAATCAATACTTGCTAGATCTTTACCTTGAAGGCTTTAAGGACAGTCCTAACCAGAGAGGCACTGGGCTAGAGAGGCAGATGGCGGGCCTGCAGTGAGACCTTCCACGGTTGTTCTCTCCTGACGTGCTCCAGCTCTGGCCTGCACGGCCCCTGCACTCCTCATACCAGGGACCTGTGCCGGAGTGTGACCACGTGAGAGATAATCCTGGAGCGAGTTGTCTTACCTCAGCCCTCCCCCCTGGGGAGACCTTGTCTTGCAGTTAAGAAACTGTACCTCTCTTCCTCCATCGCTGGAACAAGGGATTTGTGGGGTTGCTGCAGGCTCTGGGCAGAGAATACACCTCCCCC
>NDGN010139646.1:0-12751 GCA_002564285.1 Tympanoctomys barrerae
GTTTTATAAATCTGATGAAGCTTCTGTAAACAGAAGCTTCTGATTTGGGTTGTGCTTATTCCCAGTGAGTGAGTTAAAAACTAAAGTTTTCTGGCCAGCTTAGTGGCACAATGTCCACCTGGCAAATGCAAAATCTTGAGTTCAATTCTTGGAACACAAAAAGAAGAGACTAATTTTTTCACCAGTATTTTAAATGCCCTTTGAAAAGCAAGATGATATTTGACTGAACTTTGCTTGGGCTCCCTATGCACAATTGTGCAGTAATTTTAAAAGCCAACCAGGAGCTGCCATTTTTCCTTGGAGATGCTGTATTCTATACCATAGGAAAAACAGTGAGCACCATGTATTATTTAGTGAATAATTACTTAGCACTGCCTGTATGCCAAATTCTGTCCACTGGAGGCAGTTAACTAATAGAGAGCTAATATTTTCATTAATTGCTACCCCATGAGGTTTATTTATTCCTAAAGGCCAAGGGTCACTAGACTCCATCTTTCCTCAGTGTTCTGTTGCTGCCCATCTCTAGATCTTATGAGCTTATAAGGAGATCTCAACTGAGTCACCAACAGGCGAGGTGCATCTAACTGTAGCTTTAGAGATGTGCTTGGGAGGCAGATCATGCTGCAGAAAAGCCTTAGGTATTTCAGCGGTGAACCTTGGCATACTTACCAGTGATTTCTACTTTCAGGCTGAAGGCCGTTTGTACTTCTGGGGCACCTTCTTTTGGATCTCCTTTTCTAAATTTATAATCAGTAGATTATTTGTCAGCTTGCACTAGATAGGGAGAACAGTCCTGCAATGTGTTGTAGGCCAATGGTAAGCACTCTCGTTTTAGATATATTGGTACCTTCACTTCAGTTTATTGAAGGTTGTTTCAGAAAATTCTAGGATAATTCAAATAAAGGAAATGAGATATTAATAAATGGAAAGTCCATTTATATCAGGCTGCTTATGGATGACCTCAAAGCGCTTCAACCTACTATCTTTCCTGTGGTTCCAAGACTGCTGAACCACATGTTTGATCGAGTAAGTTCCAGCTCAGATTGAAGCAAATAATAGTTTTTATTTTGAGAATAAATTACCCGTAACGTTTCTGGAAGACTAAAAATATTTGGAGTGTATAAAAACATATAATTCATTCAGCAGATGTTTATCCTGAAATTTAAAACCTCTTTGTTCATCATTAAAAGAGTTCATACTATCACCTGTATATTCAGGATGACCAAGAGAAACCCCGTATCTCCTTGTTATTTGTATAGTGACCATAAATACAAAAACATTTTTTAAAGATGCTGTCCATATGTAGAACCTTCTAAGACTTCAAGTCTGTGTGTTGTCTCTTTATGCTGACAGCCCCAGCTGCAGTGATGAAATGCATGTTGTTTCTGCCCACTTCTTTAGTGTGTGATGCTGTGTCATGGAGCTAAAATAGGATTTTTCCAAGGAGATATCAGGCTGCTTATGGATGACCTCAAGGCGCTTCAACCTACTATCTTTCCTGTGGTTCCAAGACTGCTGAACCGCATGTTTGATCGAGTAAGTTCCAGGTGGCAAAGAGTGGGGGACACAATGTTGGGCTCTGAGTTAGAGGCTCGGGTCTGAGTTGCACTCAACCACAAACCATTTGTGTGACCCCACACCTCTTACCCCTACCGAACTTCAGTTTGCTCCTGGGTAAAATTAGAATACATGTACCTTTCAAGGTAAGGATTTTTACAGAAACACATAAACACACAAACCATTATGCACACTACAGGTAGAAGGTAGGAGTTGTGTTATTTATTTGTGCACTGGTTTTTGATCCTTTAATTTCTCATCTATAAAATAAATTGTGACTTCCCTTCCACTGTTTGCTGTCTTGTAAAGTTGCTACTGGATCAAACAGAAATAATTATTAAATGATTTTATTAATTGTAAAGATCTGAGCACATATAAAATATTGCTTAGTCATCTGGAGAGGAGCAACACAGCTCAGATGGGAACTAAGTGGCACCACATAGTGTGGCAAGACCACTTTTGATGGGGCAGTGTGAATACTTTTTACTTTGATGCACAACTTCTGTTCTCTCTGAGACTCTTCTCATTTTTTAATCATTCTTTAAAAATAATTTTAAACATCTTTATTAAGATATTATTTCAATACCATATAGTTCACCTATTTAAAGGGTATAATTCAAATTTAGTATTTTCACAAATTCTGAAGGCATCACCATAGTTAATTTTAGAACATTTTCATTATCACCACCTCCTTTTACCTTTTGTAGTTGTCATCTGCCATGCTTCTCCCTTCCTCAACCTTTAACAACTCTTGATCTACCTTCATATTTAGAGATTTCTCTGTTCTGAACTTTTGTATGCATGGAGTCTTGCAATGTTTATTCTTTAGTAACTGACTTCTTTCATTGGCTTTTCCTTCTACAGGTAGCATGAGTCAGTACTTCATTGCTTTTAGTAATTGAATTATATTCCATTATATTGAAGTATCACATTGAACCATGCAGTTATTGGTCATTTGCGCTACTCCCAGCTTTTCGCAGTTGCCACAAACATTTGTGTACAAGTTTCTGTGTGGACATATGTTCTCACTTCTCCAGGGTATATACCTAGGCATGGAATTGCTGGGTCATATATATTGTACTCAGTTGTTGGAGCAAATGCCAGGTTGTTTTTCCGAAGCAGCTGTGCCATTTTCCTTCCCCACCAGCAGTGTACAGGTTCTGGTTTCTCACATCTTACTAGCAGTTGTTAGGCCTGACTTTTTGGTTCTGGCCATTTTGGTGGTGTGAAAATCTTCTTATGTCTTACCTCATTAGATTTTTGGACAAGCAAACACCACACTGAAAAGATGGCTATTGGACTTTGCCTCCAAGAGGAAAGAAGCAGAGCTTCGCAGTGGCATCATTAGAAACAACAGTGTGTGGGATAAACTCATCTTCCACAAAATACAGGTAATAGACCCACAGCTATTATTTCACAGGTGAACTCACTTGGGTTTCTAGATTTCTATGAGGGCTATTTTTTGAAAGAAAAATGAAGGTAAGGGAAATGACATGATTTTATCAGTTCTGGAGTACGTCTAAAAATTAAGGACAAAGCCATTCAGTAAACCTCCTTAGTCTCCAGGGGACACCTGGAGAGTCTTCTACCCATCTAGGGGAAGAGGATTCAGGGCATTTTAGGCTTTCTTATTCCTCACTTTGTTTAGCTGTTCTAGAACAAGTATGTCACCCCTGAGGTAAAATTATAAACATGAGTGATAAAGAACATATAATAAAATTATGTTCTCTCAAATATCAAATGGTGGTTATTGCAGCAAATCCACCCTACTCTTATTTTAATTCCTTAAAATTCCTGTGGCAGACATGTTTGCTTATTTCTATACTTGTAAAAAGTGAATGAGTAGCTCTGGGTAAAAACAGACTCTAGCCCTGTGTTCCTGTTGTAAACATCTGGGAGTTCTCTGTCCTGAGAATGAGTTTTTTCCCTTTCTACCTAAGAAGAGCTGGTAGATCATTAGCTGGGGTTGCTCACTAGGTACAGATGTATCATGAGAGCCCAAGCATGTGTCTTTGCCTGAGGAGCTGACTGCCTTGCCTGTATGTAGCGCTTACTTTCTCCTTCTCTCTCTACCACGCAAGTCAAGCCTGGGAGGAAAAGTCCGGTTGATGGTGACAGGAGCTGCGCCTGTATCTGCCACTGTGCTGACGTTCCTAAGAGCGGCCCTTGGCTGTCAGGTGGGATGCTTTTTGTATCATGGGGTTGTCTTAGACTTTATGGTACCAAGACTTCTTCTTTACCGTAACTCATTTTGATTCTGTTTCAGGTTTTTTTAATTGACAAGTAAAAATTGTATGTATTTATGATATACAAAGTGATTTTTTTTAGTATGCAGAGACACTGTATAATGGCTCAAGCTAATATGGCTTCATATCCTTCTCATTTTGTATGTGGAGAGAATACTTAGAATCTATTCTCACAGCGGTTTTCAAATTGACAAGGCATTGTTCTTAGGTATAGTCACCACGTTGTTCCTCTTAACTGAAATTTCATGTTCTTTGACCAAGCCTCCCTACCCACAATGTGAGTGTTTGTATTAGTTCTAACTTTTTTTTTGGAAGATACGTCATTGCTAGATTTGTCAGAGAAGTATTTATATATTTTATCATAGGCAGGGAAGATGTGTTTGTATCCATCATTTGTGTAATTTCTGTAGGGTGAGGCATAAGCCATGCCTGTGGAATCAAACATACAGGTGTGAGAATGGATCATAAGTGATAAGCCTACTCACAAAGCATTCTGAGAGCATGTTTTAAATGAGACAGGGTATAGTGACAGATAGGACGTGTGGGGTACACCATGAACTAACAAAGTAGCTACACTCCCAGGTCAGTAGTAGTAACCTGTCATGTAGAAGTATCCCTTCCCCATCCATAGGAAGTTGAACAAAAAGGGAGTATGGATAAGGCGTAGTGTTTGTGAGTGAAGATTTGGTTGCATTTTATGCCATTGAGTAAACTTAATACAAAGAAAATTTTTAAAAGATTTCATACTCAGCAGTTACTCAGAAGGTAGTGAAACTTCAATGTATATTCCTTGCAAGAGCATGGCTGTCTCTCCTTAGTAATATCTCCCTTTTTGGCCTCCCAGTTCTACGAAGGCTATGGACAGACGGAGTGCACTGCTGGCTGCTCCCTGAGTGTGCCTGGAGACTGGACAGCAGGTACAATTGGCCAGACAGCTATGCCTGGAACTGTCTCATTGGAATTTGGTGACTGGAATGATTGAGATTGGATTAATAATAGATAGGCGCATTAGCCAACTTACGCAAGTGTTGTGTCCCAAATAATTAGGACTTGGAGTAAACACTCTTGTAATCTAGGGAGCTGGGTGGAAATTGCCCCCTATGGTCACTATAATGGCATTTGGGGATCTGACTATAATGCCAGGTGACAGTAGGAATTTGCCTGTACCCTGAGGAAAACAATGAAAGAGGATGCCATTTATACCAGAGTAAGACTGTCTGGTCCAACAGAACTTGTAAGTAATTGATCAGGGTCTTACCATTTGCTGGCAATTTTAATGCAAAACATTGTTACTAAATTTATACTGCATGCTGTGCTAGATGGTGGCACTACAGGTAGAAATAAACACAAGCTTCCTTGTTCAGAAGCAAAAAAGGGGAGAAAAAATAACCCAAATAATTATGTATCTCTCATGGATAAGGTTCTGTGATGTGTGCCTAAGATGAACATTATGTGAGAGATTATTCCTGTGAAAAAATGCGAGGAAAATTATATATTGTTGCTTAAATAGCATGTGAACATGGAGAAGAATTATACAGCATTATGGCTATAAAGCCAGGAGTCCAACCTGAGTCCAACTGCAAAACATTTACACTTCCTTCTCTGTTCTATTGGTAGCATATTTGGCCCTACAATAAGTAAACTTCCCTGACTTACCTGGTATATATTACCAATGCCACCTAGTAATATAGATTTTAGCAGCTAGCACTATTTACCAATGTAATTCTAGGATTAATGCTGACAGCTTGTGAGTCTTTATGATGTTTATTTTTAATCTCAGGTTCCTTAAAAATCCAGAGAACTTGGAATATTGATCTTCATATGTTAAAATTATTAAAACGGGAATAATTATTTTTGGTTCTCCTAAAAAGTATTTAATATTCGATATTTTTGCTTTGGGAAAGGCAATCCAATCCTAACAGCGTCTTTTTGTTTGTTTGTTTTTTTGTTTTTTACGAGAGTTACATGGAATGTGGATATAAGCACAGTCCTTCCTTAATAAACTAAAAGTGTCAGGCATCTAGGCAGAGCACAGCAGCTGGGATTTGATCCCCAGCATGCTGTGCTGGCCCGGCCCCTAGGGGTGCACTGAAAGATGATTGAGACTGGGCATGGTGGCACATACCTGTAATCCCAGCACTTGGGAGGCTGAAAACTGGACAACACTACGAGTCCAATCTATGTAGAGAGAACCCTGTAGACTCTGTAGACCCTGTCCTAAATACATAAAAAAAGTTTAAAAATAAAAAATAAAATGTGAGGCATCTATACTTCATGAAAGAAAGGCTGATTTGATCAGAACCATGTGGTGTAGGAAAGAATAATAGGTTTTCTGGAGCTGTCTTTGTATGTTCTGTCAGAGAGAATGGCGACCCCAGGAAGTTTATATGTATGTGTGGTAGAGGAGGGTAATACATGGTCTCAATCTGACCCTAAATACAAGTTGACAGTTTTAGAAGGCATGCTTCCAGGCGTCTGTATTTATCCTTTAAACTCAGCAGCTAAATTATTTATACTTCAAAAAATAGCTTCAAACTTAGACAAGGTCCCTGAAAGACTTGAATATTTTCATTTTGCTTCCAGGAAGAAACTATGTTAGACTATTTTACTAGAGGGAATGATCATAATTGTAGAGACCAGAAGCTGATAACAGCTGTTTTATAAGGAGGTTTATTGGTTACAAAAATACTGTGGATAGAGGATATTATCTATCCTCTTAGGAACGATCATTTTCTTATTTAATATGCAGGCCACGTTGGTGCTCCGATGCCTTGCAATTTCATAAAACTTGTGGATGTGGAAGAAATGAATTACATGGCTTCCAAAGGCGAGGGTGAGGTGAGTGAAACCCCATTAGTCATTGGCTCCAGTGGCATTTCCTAGAATAGCAGCCAGTGAGAGTAGTTCCAACACTGCTACCGAGCTTGACTGTACCAGTGATCCTGGACAGCCTTCATTTGTGTTTAAGTCTCAAGCGGCCTCATGGAGGACACTAATGCCTGCTTTCTGTCATACGTGTTAAGAGATTTGAGCCCCAGAGCATGAGGCAGAGGCTGCAGTGGCCTAGGTCCTTGGGGCCCATCTCCTGCCAGCTAATTGCCCCTGATGCCTGTTAATAAGCCTCAGTCTCCTGGATGGTAAGTCTGATTACTTAAAAGTGCCCTCTGGAGCTTTTTGGCCGCTGTGAGCTGGAACCCAGGACAAGCATTAATCCTACAATGTGATTGCAGCTGAGGCAAGTAAGAAAGGGAAGTGGGCATTAGAGGTGCCTCTAAGATCTGATGGAGCTCTCGTTACTCCCTCAGGATTACGAAACTGAGGGCTTTTAGCTAAAGATTGGCTCATACATACAGACATCAATACCCCAGTTGTCTTTGAAGGATCCCTAGGAAATGCTGTTAACACATCGATTTTTTTTTTTTCTTTTTCATTTTCTTTTTTTAAAGGTATGTGTGAAGGGGCCAAATGTATTTAAGGGCTACTTGAAGGACCCAGCAAAAACAGCAGAAGCTTTGGATAAAGATGGCTGGTTACACACAGGGGACATTGGAAAATGGCTACCAGTAAGTTGTTGATGTGTTTGTTCCACCACAGGGAAAAATATATCCTACTTACTGCTCAGCTGCTCTGTGGCAGCTTCTCTTTCCCTTTCTCCTTGAATGGACATTTCATTGTTCTAATTTCCTACAAAGACAGATTGATACTCTTAGCATACACGTGCTTTGACTTGCACTGTAGTAAATTTGTTTTGATGCTTAACATCAACTTCAGCTGCTGGTTTTCATTTGAAATCCACGAGACTGTGGCTTTTTACAATGTGGAAACCATTCTTTGATGTTGTAGCTAGCTGGGATTCCCACAGTTATCCTGTGAGGTGAATGGCCCTTCCCAAAGAACCTGGCATGCCTGCCCTTCTCAGCACTGACAGCAGAATCCGAAATTCCACCTTTGTGTAGTTTTTGAAACCTTACTCTGTGCAGGCCCTGTGAAAGGTTTGTGCCATGTTCACAGAACCTGACTGACTTGCCTTCATATATAGGGCCTTCATTTAGTAGGAGGCTGAATGAGGTATGTCAGTATTAAGGAAACGGTCAGGGATATAGCTCAGCAGTGCAGTGCTTACCTGGCAAGCACAGAGATAAGTTCGATTCCTGGTACCAAATGACGTGACATGACATGGTATAACAGACACAGATACCTCTAGTGGGCTGATAGGTCACCAGTGCCAAGTGGTAAAGCAAGAGTGGGCATGGGCCTGTGGTCCCTTTTCTATTTCTACACAACTGAATGGCCTTTGAGCAAGTTACTAAATTTCTGTAAGCCTTAGTTTCCTTTGTAAAAAGTGCTAATACCAGCCCGTTCAAGATATTAGGATCAAAAGAGTACATGTAGCAAATACCTTGTACTGTGTTATAATTGATACTGTGATGCTTACAGCCATTTCCTCTCTGCTCAACAGAATGGTACACTAAAGATTATTGACAGGAAAAAGCACATATTTAAACTGGCACAAGGCGAATACATAGCACCTGAGAAGATTGAAAATATCTACCTGCGGAGTGAACCTGTGGCCCAGGTGTTTGTCCACGGAGAAAGCTTGCAGGTGTGTTAGAGATTGGCCATTTGAGAAAGTGACACTCAAGATCACCTGTGCTGTCTGCCAGGGGCTGGGGTATAATTGGCAGTTTCAGACAAATAAGCATTGACTTTTGTGTCTGACCTGTTAGATAGTCATTGACTCACTGTTGGTTTTTGCTGCTTGGCATTTCCTACATAGAATTTTTTTTCTTCTTGACTTCTGTATTTTAATTTTAATTATAACGATCTAGTTATACCAGTGGTGGTCAGATAAAAATAGTGGAAGGTGGATAATACAGTATATACTTCTAATTTAAATATGTAAGAAAAATATTATATATGAATTGTGAGAAAGTTTAAAAATTTTAAACATACTAAGCCTAGCTTAGTTATGATCTGTTGCTAAATAATTTTTGAGAAAACTGTAGTTGTGAACTAATTATATTCAAAGTAGAAAACCAAAACCAATTTTGCAAAGAAGTATAAATTTGCCAAAATGTAGGGTGTGTGTTAGCAAGGAAGAGAAGGGGAAGGGGTCTTGGTTCTCTGAAAGTTAATATTTTGACATTGTTGCAGTTTGAAGATTATTTCAGAATATTTTCATATGAGAAAATGAATCTTTTAAAGTTGTACTTACTTTTATTTGATCTAGAACCTTGCCATGCTTTTTATTTTTATCTTTACTGTTACTAAGATACAAAGAATGTGGTACCAGAGAGATTTTAAGAATGATGGGGCCAGGGAGATAGCTCTGTGGCTTAAGCACCTGCCTGGCAAGAGCAAGGTCACAAGTTCAATACCCTATAATGAAAAAAAAAAAAGAAGAAGAAGAAGAATGACTATATGAGAGCTAGCAAGATAGCTCAGCAGACCAAGCACCTGCTTAGGCAAGCACAAGGACCAAGGTTTGATTCCTGGTACCACATGACATGCCAGCCCCACCTCCTGGTATGCTGAGCTGGCCACTGAGACTGGGAGTGGTGGCACATACCTGTAATCCCAGCACTGAGGAGACTGAAAACAGGAAGATCACTATGAGTCCAAGCTGTGTAGTGAGACCCTGTACCAAATATATTTTTTTTAAAAAGATGACATAAATTTTCCTTTTATTTTTTCTGAAGCAAATAGCTGATATCTATCACTTTATTTGTGATAAATATAGTGATATATATTTATCACTAAATAAAATAGTGATAAATATTGTTTTAGTTTTACAAGTTGCCTTTAACAAGTACACATGGAAGTAAGAATTAGGATTTTGTTAGATTTTGATTTGCAGTGTTTTAAAAAGAAACTGCAACATTTCTGATGATATCTCTATCCCAGGGCTAGGAATTCTGCACCTGCACTTTGGGAGCTCCTAGGGGTGGGGTGGAGGCAGGAGTATGTTCTCAGGAAAGGACATGTAACTTGAATTAGACTCTCTAGGGGCATGGGATACAGAAAAATGAAGGACTTCTATTTGAGAGCACTTGGACTAACTCACTGTAATGACTCACTGTATTAAAGGCATTTCTCATAGCAATTGTGGTACCAGATGCTGAGACCTTAGCTTCCTGGGCCAAAAAGAGAGGCTTTGAGGGATCCTTTGAGGAGTTGTGCAGAAACAAGGTAAGACTCTGAAGCGTCCCATCTGTCCTTTGTCCACTTCGCATCAAGTGCAGGCCCTTAATGAGGAACCTCATATTTTTCTTGTCTTATTAGGATGTCAAAAAAGCTATCCTAGAAGATATGGTGAGAATTGGGAAGGATTCTGGTCTGAAACCATTTGAACAGGTATGATTTTTAGTAAAGTACATTAATTTCCATAAAACAAATTTTTGGATTGAGGATATTTTGCAAGCTGGTCATAAGATAGGATGAGGTAACAAAGAAATACAGGAGGAATGAATAATGGAGTGGCTCAGTAGGAGAGGGGTTTTTGGTATAAGACTGTGATCTTTCTTTCTCACGTCTAAGGTGCAAGCTCAATTCTATCCTAATGGGGTCTACCTGTGCTTGATTGAGAAAGCATAGCCTGGCTAAAGTGAGAGCATGGCTTGAATTCCTGGGTGTTCATCGCTTCCAAAAATTTGCATGCTGTGTAGACATTGTAGGTTGCATTGCATCTTCTCTGTCCTCTCCCTTCCTCTAACAACCTGTTTGTTTGTAGGTCAAAGGCATTGCTCTGCACCCTGAATTATTTTCTGTTGACAATGGTCTTCTGACCCCAACGATGAAGGCAAAAAGGCCAGAGCTACGGAACTATTTCAGGTCACAGATAGATGAACTGTACTCCACCATCAAGGTGTAAGGTGAGGAAGAACGCTCAGAAGAGATGGCACACCTCTGCATCCCTTCTTCTACTGATGGCCTTCATGTTGGGAATTTTGACTGCATCAAGTTTAGGGAAGGAAACGTCCGTGTTTGACTTGTCCATTCAGGGTCTTGTCATAGGATTAATAGAGGAACTGGAACACTGCCTTACAGTCACCTCGTATTGCAGACCACACTCATGATGATATACAATTTCCAAAATGAGCCTTAAAATTGTAAAGGGGAAACTATAAAAGTGCTAAGTTATTTGAGACTTCCTCAGTTAAAAAGGTGGGTGTTAAAACTTCTATCTCCCTATTTTTTCTAACCAAGGGGTTAGGACTCTGCTGTTTCTGAGATGTCTGCTACTTGCTGCAAATTCTGCAGCTGTCTGCTGCTCTGAAGAGTACAATGCACTGGAGGGAAGCTGTTCCTTTAGAAACAAGAACTGTCCCAGCTGGAGAACATTACAAGTGGACCAGAGATTTTTTTTTAAATCCCTGCCACCTCTCTTTACCATCTCGCATACACTCACTATACCCTTCTGATGTAAGGGTTCAAAACAATCCCCTCCTGTTGTTCTTAATGGGGCGTAAGGTTCCCAAGAAACCAAAGGACTGGTCTACCTTGGAACAGTGCAGGTGCTGAGTCTCGGAAGACTGGTGGCTCATCAGAGCGAATGGCCTCTCATTGCACAGCGGGCTGCTGTTGTGCTCTCCCCCACACCTGGTTCCTCCCTCCATCCTTCCCAGGGGTGTGAACAAACCTGCCTTAGACTCTGCAGTGAAGATGGCATTTCAAGGGAGACTTACCTGGATCAACTATGCTCGGCTGATGCCTGAAGAGCTGTCCACTTGATCTTCACTGAACCACTCACTGTTTGTAATGGCCAATGGACTTTTAATGTGGTTTTCATATCAATTGATAATGTGGTGATTAACTTGCCTTTTTGCCCCCCAAATAAACTCTCAGGCAAAGCATGTCTTCATATATATTAAGGGAATAGTTATACTTGGGTAATTATTGAAATGGAGGGTAATAAGCAAATGTTCTTATATCATGATACTACCTGATCTCTGTGAAACATATTTGACAAGCCAAAATTCTGGGATGTAGAAATCTGGAAAAATCATTTCCTGGGATTAACTTCTTAAGGGATATTTTTTAAGTTAATTTGGGAAATTAATAGCATTTCACTTTATTGCAAGTCTTTGCCACATTTGACTGAATTGAGCTGTCATTTATACATTTAAAGCCACTGTTGGATATGAGAGTATGTGTTTTACACAAGCACAACAGGGTTTGCACTAAGACTTGTCATTGTAATAACACTATTTGGTAGCCTAACTTCATATATGTATTCTTAATTGCACAAAGTCAGTAATTTGTCACATTGGGGTTTTGAATGTTTGCTTTAAGTGTTGCTATTTCTATGTTTTATAAACCAAAACAGAATTTCCAAAAACCATGAAGGAAACCAAAATAAATATTTCTGCATTTGGAGTGAGTGAAGCATCTCTTTGAAGTTTTAACACTAAATAGCCCATGATGTGCACAAGCGAAGAATGAGAATGGGCCCTCAGCCTCCAGTCCCTTCTGTCTGCTTACTTCTCTTCCTGGATGTTCTCCAATACTCCAGGCACTTTCCTGGCTCTCTTGTCAGGTTGTCTGTGGCAAAAGATCTAATGTGTTGCAGAGAAGAAATGTGTGGTATGAGTAATAATGGATAATCCTGGCATGGAACTTCCTTGTTAGAAATCTACATTCCAAAACATATTAGAACAGTGGTTCTGTGCTGGGTTTAATTCTATTATCTTTTAGTAATTCTCTTTTTGTGGAACTGTTTATAATTTTTGATGGTTTTATTCATTTTTGTTAGTGTCTCTTTGTTGTACATGTTGATCACATTTACGATAGGGAATTTATACCTGTATATATCTTAATTCTTTTTTCCTATCCTCCTCTCTAACTTGTCTTCCTCTTGCCATTTATACAAACCTTTTTTTCTTTTCTTTTTTTAAAAATAATTTTGTTGAGAAACAAATAGCAATGAGACAGTTTCAAAACCAATTACT
>NDGN010141170.1:0-10568 GCA_002564285.1 Tympanoctomys barrerae
AAGCAAGACCTATGTAACAAGAATTGTAGCTTTTGGATCTGATAAGGTCAGTCAAATCCCCTCGGGATTTATCCTGAGACCCTGTACCTCAGTTTGGAGATCCTTTATTCGTGTCAGCCATGTGGATGAGTAACGGCCATTGCTTGACCAATTGAGCAACTAACAATTCAACACTGTATGTGTGCTTGTCACTGTCTCAGCCCAGTCATGACTAATGTGGCCTTAATCCCTAGGGGGCCAGATGTTCAGCCAGACCCAACATCAGCCTTGTATATCAAACTACACAAAAACATCTGCAAATGTAGCATACCATCTCCAAAGAGTACCTGCTTCTCCAAGCTCCTAAGTACAAGGCTCCTTTAAAAGATAATCATGGTGAAATTATTATTCTACAGTCTGCAGATCAAAATTAAACAACGCTAAGACCCTCACTTATGAAGGGCACTTTGGAGCAGAGAAGAAAACTGATGTGTTGGGGAAAAGCAAGAGGCTGTAACAGCACTTTCTCCCAACCCCCGGTGTATCATTTCTGAACCTGTGAATCAGGAATTGCCGTACTCTTGAATGAGCAGAAAGGAGTGGAAACAATGGGCCCATGGTAACACATCCCTATGTATAGTACTGAGAACCAACTTAGTCTAGTTTTTATGGTTACAAGTAGTATGAGACTATTGGGAATTTGGGATGATTTATTTATATACAGCAAATTTATACAACTGCCTAAATTTTTGCATTCTTCGGAGAGTTATAATTAAAGTCATGCGCATCAAAAAGTACCTGTCTCATTTTGTGTGTCTCAGGTCTAAATCTCAGTTAGTACTGCTCTGGAGGATTTGCAGCTACAGAATGTGAAGCTGCCAAGAGTTGAGAATCCGTGTTTCTGAAATGAAACTTACTCTCGCAGGAAATCTTTGCTAAGTAGCATATGGCAATTTTTAGTTGTCTTCCTCTTTGATACAGAAAGAGGAAGATGTTTTAAATTAAATATTGGCATTAAATTACTTAGAATTTTTTGAATTCAAAATACCAAATGTAGATGCTTTCAAATTTCTCCCTTCTTCCACACTACATAGTAAGACTGAGAATATAGCTTTATCTCATTTGAATAATATTTCAAGAATATAACTAGGTCTATAAGCTTCTCCAAGAGAACTTGAGAAAAGGTGTATTATAGACAAAAATCAGAGACAGTAATACCTGTTTAATCGTGTCAATCATGTCAGGCTTAACTGCTGGCAAGTGACACTGAGGCAGAGCTACAAAAGGGCCTACGTATGACAGCCTCTGAAATTTCCAAATATCAGGCGGGGACAGGAGGAAAGTGTCAGAAAAGCATTTATTTCTCAGGGTGCTGGGGGAGTGGCTTTGTCGTGATGGAATTTTTCTCCTTTAAATACAGCAGCAATTTCTCCCATCAGGAGCATCACTATCAGAAGCAGGCCTTAACTACCAATGTCCTGAGACGCTCCAGAGTTGCAGCCCAAAGACATCACAGAGCAGTGACAGCACACACAGCTGTTGTCACCCAACTAATGCAGAGCAGTTGGGAACCAAAACAGCCCTCAGGACTCAAGAACCCCAGTGGGTAAGGAGAAGAACCTCAACTTTCTCCTGATCGACTGCAGAGATTTACAAAATAATAATGATCCAGAAAAGCACATTTGAAGTTATTACTCCAAAATGTTAATGTCCTAACTTGTAGTTGCATTGTTCTTAGTTTTTCTGTTTCCATCCGTAAGAGTGAAAGTATATCAGCACATGGGCTATTCCACGCGGACAACAGAGTGACTGCTTCTAGGGATTCCTGCCACGGCACAGGCAGGGAGCTGCCCTCCAGGGAAAGCAGTACTAACAGCATGCTAGCTGTAAAGCTCACCCGCAGTTCAGGCTGTGGAATCAGGGGCCCCTTCTGCCACACACTCCCTGTGCTTCTATGGGCAAGTTGTCTACCTCTCTAGCTTTTGTAATAACTACCTATAAAAATTATGGTAAAGAATTTCACATTGTGCTAGGTAGATTCTTAACAACTCAGTAAATTCTACCATTATTAGCCAGGTCTTCTATGAATACCTTTTGCTTAGAGAAGGGAGATTTTCCAGCCTTCTCACCATCTCTCAGTGTCTTGCTGATATTTGATACCCATTTCTGCAATTCTTTGGCTTTTTCCACATGCTCTTTCTTTTCTTCTTCCAGTGATTTCTGACAGGCATGAGTTGGTTTAAAAAAAAAATACAGAGTCCAGTAAATGACTAAGCTATTAAAGTGATCTCTCCATTAAAAACAAAAACGTAACAATGTTTTACCATCACACACAGGTTAGTGAGATATTTTATTCATTCACTTAATCATGTTTATGATGGGGATGATGTCACAGAGCAGATGCATTTCCAAAGTATGAATAGTAGCAAAGAAAGCCAGGACAAACATTCTTTCATCACTGGTCTAATCTCCCAGCAGTTCCATGACTATGACAAATAAAAGAACTCGACTTTATTTCTTCATCACTGCTTAGATGACTGCCTTTGCATTAGCACTACAATCTGGATTGTCTGGACAGAGAAGTGTCAGGCAAGGGAAAACAGCGTGTCAAGGCACGGGCAGATGCACAGAGCAAGGAAAAATCCTTCCCCTCCCCTAACGTACAATACGGTCATAATGTTAGGTTTAATTCCAAAGTCTCAACTAGAAATGAGAAATTTTATGATGAATTTTTAATATGTAAAGCAAATTACTACACACAAAAAATAAAACTTTTTATGTTTCTGAAGCAGGACAGACACTGCAGCTCAGAGATGAGGGAATGGACCCCATGGTTTCCTCTCTCTCTGCGGCGCGCTGTGCGGGGCTCACTCAGCGAGCATACCCTTCAGGGACGGGAACGCACACCCTGCGCCAGATCCGTGCAGGAAAGCGAGGTCTAAAGAACTGACGCCACGAACACGCTGCCATTCACCAAGCTTATTCCACACTGTAGTCAAACGTGATTTATGTTATTTTTATTTGAGACAGTCTCACCATGTAGTTCAGCCTGGCCTTGAACTTGGGGTTTTCTTCTTACCTTGACCTCCCGAGTGCTAGGATTACAGGTGTGCACCATGACACCCAGCAAACATGTTTGTTTCAGTGTGGGTAACATTCAAAACAATTATTCTCAAAGCTAAATAGAACCATTTTAAGGGCGGCAATGCTTTTATTTTCAATTAAAAATTACTATGTCTTCTGAACGATGATCTATTTTGAACCTTGGAGAAATAAGGAGCAGTCCGAGTCATTTGCATGACTCCTAGGCCACACGTTCAGTGGCTCTGCCGGCTCTGATCAGATGGCACGCACTAGCCGGCTTGGCCCTTTTCACAGTTCTTTAAACATGTCCCATTAGGAAGAATAGTAGAGGCTAGAAATTCCTGTCACCAGAGGTTCAGACACTTCTATCAGTTTAAGTCCAGTGTGGAAATCAAAGTCAGCTTTTTCTAAGGCTTCCTTGTAGGTCAGCTTCCTTTTGGTCTGGGGGCATATTATGTTTCTCATGTATGACTTTTGATCCTTGAGTCGGGTAGCTATGAGCACATCTATGATGCCTACTTGGACAGCCTCTTCCACTGACAACCGAGTGTGAGCCTGTGGCTCTATTAAGCCCCCCGTCAGGTACTGGAATTCCAGGCATCGGAGTCCCAAGTCCTTACTGATGATATTGGCATTTATGGCTTCCACTACTGACATCGTTTTGTTGGTGACGGGGTGGCCAATCCCTGTGACCACTAGCTCACACTGTCGCAGCTGCTGGGCGAAGCCCTCATCAACAAGGCCCATACGCAGAGCTTCAGCCACCCTGTGCTTCTTGCCAGTTAGCGGATCAATGATCCCCCCTGTACTGACTTGGGCCTCCAAGCATCTGAGGGCAGTTATCCGGTCCACCAGATTTCTTCGCGAGGCCTTTAGTAGGGAGATCCTTTCCCCACTTGACGTCAGCCAGTAGCCTGCAACAGGACTATGCAAATCCTTCTTGGGCACTAATCGGCTCAGCAAAGAATCAGCAAGCTCTGTAAGTGTGATGAGGCCTTCCTGATATTTTTTGACCAAACCTTTGTCAATTGTTCCCTGCTCTTGAGCGTCATTAATATTAAACTGTAACCCTGTCTTGGTGTCTATCAGTATATGAGAAGGCTGCCCATAGGATCCAAAAAATGTGGCTTCCTTCCACTGATACTGCTGTCCTGAAAGCTCCAGATAAATGCTTTTGTCAATTAGGTTTCTCTGGTAAGCCTCATACGCACTCAGTTCTGCTCCTGTTTTAGTATCGACCACAGAAATTTTATGAGTTTTCGCTACACTGAGATTGGAAATGTCCCTTTCCCCAAATGGCAACAGAAAGCACTGGCAATCTACGTCAAAGACACACATTTGTAATAGTTCCGAGTAATACAGAGCTTGCTTGTTATTTGGATTAGGAAAAACTCTACTATTACTGGATGGCTCGTGCAAAAACTGCAAGATGGCATTATTTAATAAGCCCAGCTGTAGAGCAATTTCTGGAGGGACACGGATTCCTCTCACAGGGTCAATGACACCCCCACTGGCAATCTGGGCCTCCAGAATATGTTTACCTTTCTGTCTGTCAAGCATTCGATTTTCCATGGCTTGGAATACTGAAAATGTCTTGGACGAATAGGAATATCCCAGAGCTGCCTTCTCTGCCTCAAGGAGTCTAATTCTGAATTCGGAGTCAACCACCCCTTTGAGAACTGCATCTTCAACGGAATACGTCTGACCTGAAATGGGATCGATTATAAAACCTGTTGCAGCCTGAGCTTCTAAAAAGGCTAAAGCCATCATTTTGTCTATTATGATTTTCTTGGCTGCCGACACAAATGAAATCTTTTCTTTTGTAGATTCTAGATAAAGCCCTGCAATTGAGGTGGCTTTCGTCAAAAACTTGCTAAGACTTTTCTGAACTTCTTCAACAGTCTTCAGGCCAAGTCGCAGCTGCTCGATGGTTCTCATGTCCAGAAGCTTGGCTTCGAACAACTGCCTGGCAGTCACAGAGTGCCTGAGCCCCTGGAACGTGAACTCTTCGTCCCTCACTGGACATACAGGACTGCCATCCATGTGCTGGGAGGTCTCTGCTTTGGAGTCTTTCTTTAGGGACTCTCTCCCAGCTCCACCAGAGGCTCTGCACCCTTTCAGCATCCATTCTTCAGTATTGGGAACTGGGCTTTTTTCTTGTTTTAATGAAGTGACTTCTGCGTGCATATCATATTGCTTATTCTTAACTATCTGCAACAGCAATTTTTAAGATGTTAAAAGTCACCTAAAGAATTTATGTCACTTACCCCATTCTCAATCCAAACACAACTCTAACCATTAAGATACCAAAGAAAAGAAAAAATTCAGGTGTAACATTATTTTAAAAGCCTCAAGTTAAATATATTTAAATAGCATGACCGAGATGAAATCAGGTCACAGAATATGGTGAAAATTAACTGCTTGGTTCTTCTAGCTTTTTTTTGAAAATCACAGTTTTCAAAAATACATTTCCACAGATATAACAGTATACTCGTTAGAGCTGCATTTCATCTCATTCATACATAAAAGGATAATTTATAGTAAAGATTCAAGTAAGTCACTAAAAGCTACATTATTATAGTCCTCTCTGAAGTAGAGAGTCAAACATACTCAAAATAGTTAAAAATTTCATAGAGGAGATCAAAGAATTAAAGAAGAAATTCATCAGTAATAGCTGGTAAGGGCTCAGAACAGAGTATACCTCCAAGGGGGTCAAAAGCTTCACCAGCTCCATCTCCTGTTTGTCATCTTGGTACCTAACAGGTAGGCTGGAGCTGTGCAGAGCTTGACCTCTTAGCTTCTCTATTTCTGATAGTCTTGTAATAGGGTTTGTCTCATCAAAGGTTATCTGTAACTCGGTGCTTGTTTGAGTAAAATACTCTGAGTAAGACTGCTGGCTTTTTTCTCTCTCGAGTGGAGCCCCTAGCAGCTGGAACTGGACTTCCTTCGACATCTGTTCACAAACCTGCCCCCCCTGCTGTGGCTCTTGAGGCCATCTGAGTAGCGGGGACCCTGCCCTTGGATGAAGGGGTCCAGTGCTCCTAGAGGGGAGCTCTCCAGAACACTGACGCTCCTTTATGGTCACCTCAAAGTCTGGTGTGCAGGTACAGTCTTTGCCAATGTTCTTTTTTTGGATTTCACACTGGAGCAAAACTAACTGATGTTCATGCTCCTTCATCTGCTGGTCCATCTTCTGCTTTAGTTTTTCGACTTCACTCTTCTGGGCTACCAGCTCGCCTTCCAGTTTCTGGCATTTCTGGTAATGATTTGCTTCTACATGCTGTCCTTGTTGCATTTGCTCACGGTATTGTCGGAGCTGTCTTTCGAGTTCTTTAATATTTGTTTCACAAAGCTTAGCATTCTCTTGAGCCCTGCAGTTTTCTTGTTGCAGAGATGCAAAGTCATGTTTAATGCCTGAGATATCATTTTCGGTGACGACCTTGGACTCCATTAACTTCTCCATTTTTTTCCGAAACTCTTCTGCTGAACGTTTGAATTTATCAGACTCCTCCTGAAACAGAACCATCTTTCTGTGGGTCATCTGCTCTTCAATGGTCTTTAGGTGCAGTTCATCTTGTACCTTTTTTAACCTGTTATTTAACTCTTGCACTTGAGCTTGCTGCAGCTGAACTTTCTGCTCCCCACGACGCTTTTCCTCTTTAGAAGCGTTCAGTTCAGCACTCAGATTTCTAACCTCTTTCTCAGTATTCTGGATGATAATGTTCTGCTGGTCACACTTGTGCTTAAATTCACTTACTAATTTCTGACTTTTGGCCAAGTCTTCTTCTAGGCTTTTAATTTTTCTGTGGAAATCCTGTTCTGCTTTTGTCTGCTTATGTAAGTGTTCGTTTGTATTCCGCAACTGATCCTTAAAACCATCAGCCTGGCTTTTCAGCACTTCACATCTGTGCTGGATGGCCTGTTTCTCTAAGACTATATTCTTTGACTCTGCCTGAATTCTCTCCATCATCAGCTTGGTTTCATTATTCTGCCTGGTGAGCTCATCGACCTTTTGTTTCAACTCTTCTGCACACTCATTACTTTTTTCTAATTCTTCATTAAGCCTCTGAATTTTATCATTATTTTCCTTTTCTGCTTTAATATTTTGAAGCAACTGCTCGTGGCTTTTCTCAAACTGTTCTTTCAGATGATCTGATTTTCTCTGGCACAGTTTTGCTCTTTCACTGGAGAATCCCTTCTCATCCTGAACAGAATCAACTTGAGAATTTAAATGCTGGATGTCTCTCTCAGCCACAGCACGTGCCCTGGTGATTCTGTCTACTTCTCTTTGTAGTTTCCCTTTCTCCTGATGGAGAGACTCTAATTCTAACTGATACGTGTGCTTTATTTTCCTGAGGTCATCTGCTTCTTGCTTGACTTCTTCTGCTTTATCTGTGGTTTGGCTCAGCTGTCTGCTCAGTTCCCTAAGCTGCTGAGAATACCCCTCCTCTACCTGATGCTTCCTTTCCAACTCCAACCTAAGACACTTTAGTGCATTATTTGTTTCATCCAGTTTATCTTTCAGCAAACGCGCCTTCTCCTCAGATGAAGTCTTCTCAAGCTGGAGGGCATTGAGCTCGTACTTCAGCTCTCTCACGTCCCTCTCAGCCTTTCTATTGGCAACGGTCAGCTCATCCACTTGCTGTCTGAGTTCCTCCGCCTTCTGTTTGTCGTGTTCTTTCTGAAGACCTCCTATTCCCATACAAGACGCAGCCTGTGTGGGCAGTGTACTTTCTCTATATGAATACTGAATTTCATTTATTTTTCTTCTCGCTTCCATTTCAATTTTTTGCTTTTCCTTTAACTGCTTCTCTGCAACCTGTCTCTGAAATGCAAGATCTCTTTCCATCTGCTTTACCATCTTCAAGAGTTCTTCCTCACTGTCTTTCTTTCTTCTTAATTCTTCCATTAACTTACTTTTTTGTTGCTCCAAATCATTCAGATTGGAGTCTTTCCTTTTGAGATGATCTTCCAGTGTTCTTCTCGTCAAGGTGTTTTGCTCTAGCTGATTCCGGAAATTCAGGAGGTTTGCCTCTACGGCTGCTCTTTTGGCCTCCGCCTCCAAGGTGAGCTGCCTTACCCGCTCCAGCTCCTGTTCTGTGGCTTCCTTCTCCCTCACTATGGTCTCCAAGTCCCTGCGGTACTGTTGGGCTTCACTTTCAGCCCTTGTCTTCTGCAGAGCAATGTCCTCTACATTTCTCTGCTGCTTTCTCAGTTCAATTTCTGCAGCCTCCTTGATCTTTGGAAGTTCTTCCTCTGCTCGAGACTTTTGCTTCTTTAGGTCAGCTACCATCTTTTCCAACTCACTTATCTTTCCGGTAAGTTTGCTGTTCTCCATCACTGTTGCCTTCTGACGCTGAAGCAGATCTGTATATGCCCCGCGTTCAGAGGACTCCTTGCACCTTTTCATCTACAAGAGATGTTTTCAAAGTGTCAAACCCATTCTGTTCAAACTAATTGCTCACAGCTGAAGCAATGTCCGTCTGAATACTCACAGAGCCAAGTGAGCCCAACGAAGCAAGCGCCACCACCACCACCACCACCAGCAGCAGCACCACATTCTTTGTAGAGGAAGCTTCAGAAAGTCAGTAGCAGGAGAAGGCAGAAAACCTCTAGGACGGGTTTCCTGGAGTCTTTTTTGCTTTTGCCTCTCAGGAATAATTTCACTTTAAAAATTATCTAACTCGTGCTTTTGTAACAAGAAAGGACCTTACAAAATACACAGCATGACCCCAATCTTTCACAGATGAGGAAGCTGAGAGGGTAAGTAATTTTCAGACTCACAGCGGGTGATGAGGACAGCAGCACTTTTGCCTCAGTGTGCCTGCTTTTCTCAGAAGATTTCTATCCATGAGAAACACACACAGCTTTCAGTCACCAAGTAACACAAGAGAATTCAGTTCTCAGTAGCTGGCCCAAAGGACGCCTAAAAAGATGCTTACATTCCATGTTGTATGGTTAAAAAAAGCAAAATGGAAGACTTTAGAACAGAGAGGCAAATTCAGAAATAATCTGTAACATGGGGAAGGAGATTACATAAAAACTTGAAAATTCTCAAGTTGAATTTCGTATTTACGCTGTCCCCGTGATGCCAATTATAATAACCGACAGTGCTAGTGCAAAGGCAGCCCTTGTCCTGGGGGAGCACAACTGTGCCTCACACGCTCCAGATGTGGCGGCTGGCCAGTGCCATGCCTTCAATCACTCCATCTCGCCAAGTGCTTCTAGATGCCCCACAAATAAAAGGGAATTTGTCAAATATAAATTTTAAATATACTCAAGCTTCAGTTCCAGTTATTAAATAAAATACAGGCCTTTTTGGCTTTCTGATGTCATCATCTCAACAGGGAGGCGCCCACTTCACACCGCCTACATGATCGGATCAGTTCCAATGGAACGTACAATCACTTTACTAGTACGCTGTTAGTTTAGTATCATCGACTCAAAATCCCCGCAGCTGGCAACAACTTAAACAGCAGCAGAGAAAGTGTTTGGGATAGCAGGTTTGACTTCACTAAGATGCTTTAGCCAATTTCCAGGATTGACTTTATATTCTAGACCAGTGATGGCAAACCTTTCAGAGCTTTCAATGAAAAAATGGTAGGGCTTCGCCATTACAGACCATCTATTGTTGTCAGTTCTTTAATTGATTGTCCTCCAATAATTTTGACTAGAATTCCAATCATTTTCTTTGCTAACCTAAATGCAGTTTTCTTCCGAACTCACACAGAAACAAATCAAATCAAAAGCCCACTGCGCTCCAAGCATCACTTTCCTTTTCTTTGGTGTCAGGTCGACTCTTGGTGACATTATGGAGATGTATCTATTTAAAATATTAACATGTAAATTTTTTATTATTTCTAAGAGTATCTCCCAGTTCTTCATCACGCTTCCTTTAGAAATTAGTCCTATTGGTAAAAGACTGTAAGCACTTCTTTTGTTTTTCTTTTTTTGATTATGTTACTTTCCTCAGGAAGAAATGTATCTATGGCTGAGTCCTCAATATTTACCTGAGTCATTTTCAGTGATTTGTTAATAATCTTTGACTGCCTCATGACTCTAAATATTTTAGCAAGTGCTAGAAAAGTTACTTGAAATAATTTAGATCAAACGCCAATTTCCTTGATTACAGATCTCAAATTTATTCAGATTAAAACAATCTCAAATTTTCTCTAAATTTTTCTTGATACAATTAATAGATAATTTGTTGTCAACATAAAGAATTTCTTAATCAAATCTAATAGCCTTTCCCAGGCGCTCTATGATAGTCTCTGATTTTGTATTATTTCTGGAATTCACTGGCACCTACCTTTGATTTTATGTTTATTATGAAACTTGGTTTTGGAAATATCTAGCTCTCAAGCCTAAAATTTGAAGTCTAAAAACTCTACCTTCTCGGGGGCCCACCCACTAGCTCAAAAGGGGCTGGAGAGATGGGTCAATGGAATAAGCGCTTTCCTGGCAAGCACAAGGGCCTGAGTTCAATCCCCAGTTCCGCAAAAAAA
>NDGN010142558.1:0-25388 GCA_002564285.1 Tympanoctomys barrerae
CCTCCCCAGCCCCGCCCCGCCCCCTCCCCAGCCCCGGCCCCCGTCCCGGCGCCCCCTGTAGTCCCGCCGCCGCCCTCCCCATTCCGCTCCCGGTCGCGCACGCGGGTCGGTCGGGGCAGCGCCAGGCGGGAGCCAGCGGCCCTTGGCTCCGGCTGAGGGGGCTCGGCGGGCTGCGGTGCCCGCGAGAGGGCGAGGGCCGCGCACCGCCCGCGGAGGTCCGGCCGCGGCCGCGAGCGCCCCCCGGTTTCCCTGCGCCTCCAGCCTCCGCTGCTGCGGGAGAGGAGCGCCCGCGCCGCAGCCGGGGCTGAGCGTTCTCCGCCGAGCCTGAGGCCGGCCGGAGCGCAGGCGGCCCGGCGGCTGGGCGTCCCGCCCAGCGGGAGTTCTGCCCCCTGCAGAGCGCTCTCTTTGGAAATCTAAAGGACGCTATTTTATAGCCTCCCAATTCCTCTTGAATTGTTAGGACAGAGAAAGTAAATATCAAACTTGAAAGCTATCTCGGTGGTTATCTGGGGTTTGGCATGAGAAATAGGTACTTAAGTTTTGTTTTTCAGTGACTTTTCTGAAGAATTTCAGAAAGTTAGGAGTCAAGATGCTCCATTGTGTGTTACAGTTTTCTACTCACTCGTGTGGATTTTTGCTGATGCAACATACAGACTTTAACAAAAGTAACGGGAGAGTCAAACAGGGAGGAACCGACTGAACCCCGATGCGGTAGAATAGATCTCAATATAATGTTTGGGTTCCCTTTTGAATTTAGCGATGGCCCAGAACAAGGTGCCCTATTCCAGGATCTACCTTGTACAAATTTTCCCACATTTTATGTGAAGTTGGTGAGGCAAGCTACAGTCAGGTCGTATTTACAGAAAGGCTAAAACTGACATTCTCTAAATGTCAAAATCTGTGTCTTTGGAACACTTTTTGAAATTATAAGAGTCTGTTCATTTTTCTTTTTACTAGAACTCTTTTTACTTTTAAAACAAAACAAACAGGGCTGGGGAGATAGCTCAAGGACATAAGTGCCTGCCTGGCAAGCCCAAGGTCTGGAGTTCAACCCCCAGTACCCCAAAATGAATAAATAAAATAAGATAAAAATAAGACAAATAGCTAGAATGCAATTAATGGAAGTATTAGCCTTATGCTTTCTCGCAGGTAGCCATCATACTTCTTTCTCCTCAGAAATCTTTCCTCTGAAGACACCAAGTTATGTGACTGCTTGCGTACCTTGGACGTACACAGTGTACTTGAGATCTAGACTCCAGGGTGGCACGTGGGCCTTGCATGTTCCTGTCTCTCTCACCAAGTCATCTGACATTGACAGTGAAGAAACAAAGCAAGGGCGCAGACAAGACACCACTGTGACTATAGGGAAGGAAGGCCATCCATGAGGAATGTATTTTGATGAATTTCTTGGCAACAAAAAGACAGGACCACATGATTGTATAAGCCACAGCAAAGAAAACAGAAGCCTGGAAGACAGTTTGGAAGAAGGGTTAGGTTAACACAGGGGAACTTTCTCTATGGCAAAGTCCTAGGAAACCCTAAATTTGGGTAGATAACAAGAAGTAAATTACAGTAGGATATAAAGCAATAACTGGGATTAATGAGTAAAGGACTATTTGCCAACTACTGCCCACAGGTAGTCCCTCCCACTCATTCCTGTGCCCTTACATGGGAGGCATTAGACTGGAATTTGAGCTGCCTTCCTCCTCCACACCCACAAACCCTAAAGCAAAGCACTACCTCCCCACAGAGCTCACAGACTTCTCAGTCCTGATGGTGAGCAGACACAAATGCAGGAGCAGGGAAAACCCAGGACAGAGCTCAACTGATAGATCGCTAACCACTGAAGAAGTCCACAGTCAAGATGAGAGATTAGAGAAGAACCCAGGGAGCTTTGGGGTTTGATGAATGTATTTTCAGTTGTGATAATCGTGGAAGTTACATGCCTGTGTAGGTTTATCAAAAATCTTCAAACAGAACACCTTAAAAGGATACACTTCCTGGCTGTAAAGCATGTCTCAACAAACCTGAGCTTCAAAGAAGAAACACAAACCATGAAGGGAAAGAAGGCTACCGTCCTTGCTGTCCAATTTGGTTTGCAGGAGTGCTGGAGAGTTTGCATCTCTGACTGCGTGGAGTAGTGAAAAAAAAAAAAGCCTGGCACTGCCTTAGCAAAGCATCATGCTGATTGACTCAGGAGCCAGAGACTTTTGGTCCCAACATAAACCAAGAACACTGCAGGTCTAGGTGTCCCAGAGGACCTCATGATACGTCTACCTAGGAAAATAGCCCTTATTTCCCTATGCCAGACGTTTGGGTTGTCTTCCATCAACCTAGGACATCTAGATGGGTGGCGCTCAGTAAATGTGAACTACATGTCATTAAAGTAAAAGTGAAACAAGAGGCTTCTTCTACAAAGGAGTAACCAGAAGATGCAAAGGTCTTTGCAAAAATTAAAAGTATGACTGCTAAAAATATTTACCTAGCACAGAAAGGCTAAAAAGTAAAATCAAAGAAATCTATCAAAATGATAAAAAGAAAGAAATCAAAGTACAAGAGAAAAATTAAGTCCTACACTCACCTAAAAGAGTCAGAAAGAGAAACAAAATGCACAGGGAAAAAATCATTTTAAAAAGTTGAATAATTGATGCATAAAATGTAGTATGAGAATACAGTGATGTATTACTCATCCATAAAAAAGAATGAAGCAGTAACATATCCATGTTACAGTGTGGTTGAATCTTAAAATTTTAGGCTAAGTGAAAGAAACCAGACACAAAGACCTTATGATCTATAATTCCATTTATATGAAGTTCCCAAGGTAAACCATCGACACAGAAAGATTTTAGTGATTGCCAGGGGGCTGGGGAAAAGAGAAATAGAGAAGCGGCATCTGCTAATGGGCATGGAGCCTATTTTGGGGGTGATAAAGTGCGTTAAAACTAGATATTGGTGACAATGGCACTACTGTGGGATTATACAGTAACCAGATCATTGTATGCTGCATGAAGTGGAATTTTAAGTCATATGAATTAAACATTAATTTTTTAAAAGGGACGAGTAGGAGAAAACTTCCAGTAATGTAAAAATAATAATAATGATTTAAGATTATTACGTGAAGTGAATACGGTATGTAAGTTCACACTCCCAGTTCCATCCTTATGAACTTAAACACTAAAGAAAGCTGAAAAGAGTTATAGAAAATTTTTAATTGATATAAAACTTCTCATCTTCAATACTGCTAGAAGATGGAACAATGTCTTTCCTCAGTTCTGTATGAATATTTTATAGACTAAATTTAAATAGGAAGTGAGACATCTAAGAAATTGCAGCGACATCTCCAATATGCAACTAGTGAGAGACATGTCCCCTAGTCCCTAGAGGTTATCTGAAACAGCAAAGTGCCAAAATTTATGTATAAGGCACATATACATATATCATAGTTTAATATGCAAATTAGGTACAGTAAAAGATTAATAACAGAATAGAACAATTATAACAGTAGTAGTAAAAGTAGTACTTTTTTTTTTATTTTAGGGAAGGATCTACAGAGTGTTCAGGGTCTCACTACTAGATCAGATTCAGAGTGATCCACCTATTTACAGTCCCCCAAGTGCTGGGATTACAGGCACGCACCACCATACCCAGTCTCAATCCCCCTCTCAGGGAGCCCCAGGGGTGCGACCCGCACTGCAGGCCCTGGGGTGGGGGCGTGTGGGAGCTAGCTCAGTGGACTAATCTCCTGCTTTGGCAAGCGCAGGGACCAGGGTTCACCCCCAGTCCCACATGCTGTGCCACCCCTCCCCCCAGGAGGGGGCTAAACCTGTGACCAAGTCTGAGAGTGGTGGTGCATGCCTGTAATCCCAGTGCTGTGGAAACTAAAAATAGGAGGATCAGTACAAGTCTGAGCTGCATAGTAAGACCCTGTACCAAATGCATAAAGGAAAATAAATAAATAAAATGAAAACGCACACCAATCCCATCATGGGGGCAAGGCACATCGCTTCCTGAAGTAAGTCAGTGTCCTTTCACGAAGAAAAGAGCAGCCAATAATGGGTCGTCCAGCTTCCTGACCAACTGCCAGCCCACCTACCATCCCTTGTAAGTCTGCCTGTCTCTCTGTCAACTCACAAAAGCCATATTCTCTCATGACAAAAGACGATACAGTTCTAAGGCTTTGGGCCTATGTTAATTTAATGTGTATTAATCTTCAGAGATAAAACCATTAGTCATGTGTTGGCATCTGCAAATTAACACTGGCTTCTGGGGAGAAACTCTTGAGAAAAGAAAAAAATCACACCACTGCATTTTTCAAAGGTTCAACATCAAAAATTTATCAAGTGTAAAAACCCAGTCTGTTTGATACTGTTAAAATGATTAATATTATTAATAGCTACTAGAAATAAGGCACATCTGACAACCTGAAGAATTAGAAGAGGAAGCAAGCATTTTCCTTTCTGAATTAAGAAAAGTTAGTTCCATCATTTCCATTTTCCTCCCGCATATCCTCTTAATGTCTCTGGCATATTTTTTCATTCAAAGTCTTTCCTGAGGATTCTATTTATCAGACAGGTATCGTGTTGCTTTTCAGCAGCCCCATCATGGTTGATTTACAAGTATATCCTGTAGACACTCTGTGAAATCTATATGGCTAAGCCCACAGTGCCTCGTAATTCCCTCCTATTTTAAGTGAAGAACTTAATGCATAGATAGGATCTGACATATGAGTGCTGCTCACCAGTTCACTGTCAGAGCAGGTGTGAATAATTAGCACTGGCAGCTTCTTCTTTCCAAATATTAATACCTTATATCATAAACGTCAAGCTTAGCACACAGATGCAACTAGAAAATCTCTGCAGGGAAGGGAGCCCATGAATCACGGAGGGTTCACTCAATTTTCCCTCCATTTTACTATCAGAAAGTAAACTCGGGGTGGTGAGAGTTAGAACCTTGCTCTCCTCTAATTTATTACTGAGCATCATGTCTTTTCTGAGCCTGTCCCATGGGGGAGGAGGGGACAATTATATATTCGAGGTAAGGAATCAGCAGAACACCCTGGACAGCGTGTGTCCTCTGCCCACCACCTACTGTGTACATTTGGGGCAGAGAGGTGGGGGCAGAGGAACACAGCCCCACTGAAAGGGCGGTCTTCCTGTCTAAGGAATCTCAGCTCCTACCCAACCCAGTGAAGAGAACAGTGTCTTTATGGTGCGAGAATAAATACAGTCTGAAATTGAACGTTGTAATGTAATGTTTATAATTTTTAATGAATTTGTCAAGGACACCAAGCCGTAAATAAACATCCTACAAACTAGAAACTAGTTTTATATATAGTTAGTAAGGCCACATCCAAGCTCTTCCAATTGTAATAATAGGATTTCTAATTTAGAGAAATTATGAAGAATTCCTTACTTCATGAAAAATAACGAACTATCTTTGGCTATTGGAAGTTTCCTATTACATTCTGCTGAGCTGAGCCTTTCTGAAACTCCTGTCAGTTCATCCTATTTTTCCCTCTGGGGTCCCACAGGGTAATTCTATTGTCTTTTTCTTCAAATCATTCATGTATTTGAAAAGTGCTATTTCCATCCCCTTGTACTGAAGCTGGCTCTTTAATCATTCCTCATGTGACCAAGTTTCTGTCCCTCTTCTGCATAAAACACAGACTGTCTCTCATATGGTAAGTTCACCCAAACAACTAAAACACAGTCATTATAACAAAAATAAAGATACTTTTTATTCTTGAGCACTTACTAAATGCCAAGCACTCTTTAATGCATTTTACATTCATTGTTTTATTTCATTTTTACAAAATCAGATGTATTTTATATTCCAAATTTACACATGAAAACTGAAATTCAAAGACGTTAAGTCATTAGCCTTAGGCTCACATGATTGTTTGGAGCAGAGTTAGGATTGATTAGGGTCAAAATTCTTAGTTTTTGTGTCATCTTGCACTCAAATCCAGAAATATCACCTTTCTACTGTTCTGAACATGGGAGAAAACCAAAGTTTCTCTTTCTGTTGGCTCACAGTTGATCCAAAATCTGTATTTCCAGCCCAAACTTTTCTCTGGCTTCCTAGATTCTTATATCCAAATACTCTCTGGATGTCAACCTCTTAGACAGCACTGGTGGCCTCAAATTCAACATGTCCATAGATGAACACATTATCTTCTCTCACAAACATGCTTCCCAAAACTCAGTAAGGGGATTCACTATCCACTCAGTTGTTTCAGTACAAAAGGACTGGGAGTCATTCTTGAATCTTCTACCTTCCCCCACATCCAAGTGATCACCAACTCTTTGATTTCTCTTCTGCATATATATATTTTTAATCTCTGCCCCCTTCTTTCTATCTACACTGTCATGGGTGGAAGGCCCCAAATCTCTCCCCTGGATGACTACAACAAGCAAGACCCTTACTACCAGGTTACCAGACATTTCTTCTGCCCTCCTCCAGACACTTCCCTCACTCCAATAGTAGCACTGAGGGGACCTTCAAAAAGGAAAATCGGATGAAGTCACTTCCTGGCCCCAATGTTTTTGTGGTTTACCATCCCACATAAATAGCTCTTTAAGTGAATTGCAAAATCCTTTAACGCCTACCCTAGTCCTACCTCTCTAATTTCCTCCTTCATTATTCCCCCACGCCCTTTATACCACAGATTTAATGACACTCCTCCCATTCCTACACGAGCTGTTCCTTCTTACAAAGCATTCTTTCCTCTCCCATTGTCTGGTAAGCTTCTACTCACCCTTCAAATCTTAGCCTTGATGTTCCTTTCCCAAAGCAAGCTTCCCTGAAATTAATACATTTTTATTCTACTATGACATGTGTCATCCTTTGGTTTCTTATTTATTTCTGTAAGAAAAGAAATTGTTTTATCTTGTAAATCATTAAATCTTCCACACTGAACAAAAATGTTTTGGAAAATATTGGTTTAACAAAAGAATGAAGCAATGAAATAATGTGAGTTTAAAAATCCTACTTGATCATGCTAAACTTAAGTGTATTTCCTTCAGATTGTGTTTGTGAGCTTAGTATTTTGGATTCCAGAAAGGATCTCATATTTATCCCCCACTATCCTTCATGTTGTTAGGCTCAGTTCATCATTGGCTGCTGAGATGTTTCAGGACCTTGATTCTCTAATATACTTTGTACATATGAACTATCACTCCCTATTTAGTGTTATCTGCAAACTTAATTAGCATAACTTCTACACCTTCATTAGACAAGGACAGAGGTTAGGGACACCCAATAGGTGTCTACCTTCATAATAAGCACCCAGAGGATATGCTCCTTCAATCAAACTCTTCAATCAAATATGTTATATTTTTCTCATCCTCAAGAATATTATAGGTAAACTGAAGAATCTTCAAAATAATGAAGCCCAATTAAAGACTATTAATTCCTCATTCCCATGATTCTCTCTCTCTCTCTCATATTCATTTCTTGGAATATAACATTGGCAGATAATATTATTCAGATAATATCCTTTGCAGGGCACACTCAAGTTTTGTGAAATTTTCAGAACAAGTAAAACTCTTGTTCCTTCTCTCACATCAAAGAAATTACACTGGAAAGCAAATGATGGCTGAGGTACAGTGACAGATGTGCTAGGAGTCCTGTCCAGAGCTGATACCCAGATATGTGCTGGGCAGCTGGTTGCTCCCACCTATGCAGCACTGATGCAGTCTGCACTGAGGTAGTCAGCTTCTGCTGCCGTCTCAGAAGAACACAGCGTCCAAGCTCCTTCTCTCTGTCCTTGCCTCTGCACTCTTCTCACATGCAGTTTATTTTTCCTAGCCCAGTTCCCTGGTGGTCTCCAAGCATAGTAGGATGAAAAGAGCAAAATGATTAAACGGATCCAATCAAATCAATAGAAGCTAAGCAATCCAAGAGCCTATTACCTGGAGAACTAATATTCTGCCAAAACAATTTCACTATGAAATGCTAATCAACTCCACAAAGCATCACCCCACTGTCCTAGTTGGCAGCCTCAGAAGCCCTAGAACCGCATGAGATGATTAATGCTGGCGTGGACTATGTCCACGAGGAAAGCAGGGATCAAAGTGAGAAGGATGAACCACAGCACAGCATAGTGGTCTCAGGAAGCATCACAGAAAGGGAGCAGGAGAAAGTGTTTGTTCTTGTGTGAGACCACTTCAGCTCCTGGCGCTAGACACTGATGGCCAGATCAGTAGGACACTGGTGGAGAGGAAGTCAGAGTAACAGCAGAGCTCCGCCTGTGTCTGCAGGCAGAGGAAGTAAATGTGTGAGTGGAATGCAGAAGGTTTTAAAAGCTGATACTGGGGACTTCTGATCCAATAAACTCAAAAAACTAAAGTTTAAAGAGAACTCTGACCCACAAATTTGTAACCCAGGGAACATGAAAGTTAGCTAGTTTTGTTAGTGCTAGTTACTGCCTTCACCCCCTCCCCGCCCCCGTTCCTTGTAAAATAACCCTCGATTTATTTTAAGTGGAATATGCTGTTATCCAGCTAATGGCTGACATTTCATAGCCTCCCTTTCAGGGATCCTAAGCTATAACTAGCTTTGCCCAATGAGCTAAATGAAGAGGTGATTTACACTAAGCCCAGGAAATCTCTTTGTAGGGGAGAGAGTACATTTCTTTTGTCACTTTCCTCCATCCAGCTGCTTGGAATGACAATGTGATGGCAAGATTTAAGAAGCCATATTAGAACATGAAATTGTCTTGAGTGTAGAAGCCACACAGAGAATATAACAAAACAGACACAGTTTCTTGCTACTCCTACTGCCATACTGGTCTAGACTGTCTTCTATCTAGGTTTCGTTCAAGTGCGTGAGATATAGACTATCTTGTTTAAAATATTATTTTTAGGGCAATTTTATGTATAAATAAAATCTCCAAATCATCACTGATCTTCCTTTCAAATGTTCACAAAGACCCAACCTCAGCTCCACTCTTTGGCTTTCCAGGCTAATGACAAGGGCAGCCAGGCCAATTACCTCAGGCATCATTCTTACAAGAGGACCTCAAGGTCAACTTTCAACCTGTTTTCCAAATAAGTACACAGAGTTTTGGGAAATTTCTGGTCTTCAAAGCATTGTTTGTCTTTACTGCAACCCAAATGTGCCACCATGTTTGGAGTCCTATGGTGAAAAACATTTATCTTTTAACCTCCCAAGAACCTCAAATAAATCAAAATGACCTGGAATCCAATGGAGGTTTTCTTGCTGCCATCAGTCCCTCGCCAGCAAGTGGTGCTTCAGATCTGTTCTTTTACAGTCATCCATTCCCATAGCCATGCTTAGAATAGGGTCCCGAACAAGGGATAGGACCCTTGCTTTCTTGTGAAGTTGAAGTTTGATTATTTAAAATTCATATGTTTGAGGACAGGGGAGAGAGAACATATTGTGTGATGCTCGGTTTCTGTACATCTGAGAAAGGAGATTTTGAGGTAGGCACTGGAGCCTGTGCAAGGAGAGTCAGAGGATGCCACGTGAGAAAAGAGTCAGACCACAGTTTTGTCCTTCTTCAGGACCCTGAATGTCACCCACCCTGTGAGCAATGCTTCTTCACACATACAGTCCCACTCTTCTGAGAGACTGCAGGGATCAAGCCCAGGTGCTACACTCTGTAAGGTACTCCTGTGATGGAGAAATACCTCGGGAAAGCTAGAGCCCTGTGGGAAGACGTCTCACTGTGGATCGCTGTGGGCTGTAGGCTGAGGCCCTCCTCTGATTGCCCACACCTAACGCTATAGGCAGCATCACAGTCTGACAACAGACCCAGTAGATCAGATAGCCATTCCTACCACTGCTCTGAAGGAACAAAACACTCCAAAAGATTATCATCCCCAAGAATTTCCCTGTGGAGAAAAAGCACTATCTTTTCTCATGTTGGAAAGGTAAAAGTCATATCCTCCAAATAGCTTAGTATCTTACCAACGCACTTAGCTCGGTCATTATGAATTCATCTGCAGTTTTCTAAAAAGCCTTTATGCTTTCAGTTTCTTTCCTCTTGGGATAACATGTTCCATGGTTTCATTATCCATAATTTAAAGGGGCTGGTAATTCCACTGATCTGTTCTAAATTCACTCAGAATTTTCAAGACTGCATAATGCAACCTTTTTAATCAGGTCAACTATCATGTGACCATATCCACCAGTTGCAGGGTTATTATTAAACTTGAACTACAGTCACTGACCCTGTGGCACTCACAAAACAAACCAATCCTGATTTTAGGCATCGAACGGTATGCATTCCTCTCCATCTCCTGGCTTATTCACACACAGTCCCAGTCTTCTGAGGACTTTTAGAGAGCCATTGCCTGAGACCCCAGGGTCACCTGGATTTCTCTCCTCTCTGGAAGAGGAGACCAAGGATCATCTTCTAAAGAGAGTGTAGGGAAACCATTTGGTCAGATTTTCAAGAGAGCAAAATAAGTTGCCTGTGTCCTTCTCCAGTGTTATCCCAGCATTTCCCTGGGCATCTACCCTGCTCCCATCACAAAAGTTAAACTTCTTTTTCAAATTGGGAAGCAAGGTAATCCTAATATGGGGAATGGTGACACATACCTATAATCCCAGCTACCTGGAAATTTGAGGTAGGAGAATTGTAAATTGGGAGCCAGAATGGGCAACTTAGTGAAACCCTGTCCAAAAAAATAAACAAGATATCTTTAACTCAGCAGAGTAAAGCAAACTCAGCTATGCAACTATGTCTGAGCCTCTCTACTGTGTCCAGAACTGAATTGTTCCCTATGTCACCATCTATACTTTGTGAATCTTCTCATATTGTTTTTCCATGAATTTGAGCAATCTTGTCATTCTTCCAGGAAATAGCTGAACCAAAGCAGGTACATTTCCATGTCTAACAAGAGATAATAATAGACAATACAAAAGTATTTCAAGGAGTTTCTAGATATTAAAGATATCAAAACTCTTCATATTTGACTTCATCATTTACTTATATATATTTGAAATTGGAAGTTACGAATTAGTCAAAATAATTCTCCCAGGTTTCCTGGTTCTGACCTAACAATAAATAGGTCTTTCCTTAGCAGTTAGTGGTTCACAGATTGACACTATGATCAGAAGTTCAGGCTACAGTGAGATTCTTGTGACTGAGTTGGAAGGAATAATATTGTTCTACTGGAAAAACAGATTCTAAAATATAAGGCAGGTGTTGGTTGGTCATGCATCCAGTTCATTTAGTTTAACAGTGATGATAACGATCTGAGCCACTGAGAATTGTCATTACAAAGCATTGCTTCTTTACCATTACTGGATGCCTTACTCTGACTTAAAGCAGGCTTTCTCCTAGTTGGACTATAGTAAGTTTTCTGTTGGCTCTCTTTATGTATAAAACCATTTATGTCATCCTCTGATTTTATCATTTCCTAAAATATAATCAACCTGAGTTCATGAGTTTGGAGAAGCTATAAAACCCAAATTCCAAGGAAATTGGAAACATGGGTGACTATTACATCTGATTATCTTTTGAAATCACTGAACCATACTTGATATAAAGCATTGTACTAGATGCTAGGGAGAGTAACATTTGTACAGGTTTCACCTTCTATTTTGAACCTTAAAACACAAACATAGGAAAATCTTAGGATATATTGTTACCATTGGTGTTTGAACAGCTCAGACTCCGTAGATTATAACACAGGCTCCTTACTACCTTGCCAGAGGAATATTTCCAACCTTCATCAGTAGGGTATTTTTCTCCAGGGAATGGAAGAGCTTTCTCCAACCTCAAAAAACTTGTGGCTAGGTTTCCCTCCTAAGGAACATTTTGGAAGCATACACCTGGCCTTCACCTCTATAACTTTCACTCCACATATAGCATCTGAAGAACAATGTGTCATACAAACTCTCATTTCTAACAGTGGCTTTTAAAGTAAACCTGTGTCCTTCACAGAGAGTATAGATGGCTAGAATTATGAAATGTGCGTTCAGAGTTCAGAGTTTTATTATGATTTCATTTCCTGATTTTTGTTTTTAAATAAATAGCAATGTGGCACAACACCAACAACAAAAAGTAAACCTGTGGATGATTCACAGAAGTGCCCAGGTTGCATTTTCATTTTGAATATTAATAAAACTCCTGCTATTTGGGTCTTTTCTGAAGAAAGAGGATGAAAAAAGGAAAATAAAAAGAAAGAAGAAAGAAAAAGAAAAACCAAAAGAGAAAGAATGAAAAGAGGAGAGAAGGGGAAAATAGCCCTACGGCACTTGATGGAGTAGGAAATGGCCCATAAAGACTGAAGGTTCAAGTCGCTCCAGTGTGCTCTGCGTCCACTGGGCAAGCGTCCATTCAGTGAAATCCTGCTGATTTTCAGTCTTGCTTTGTCTGTTTATGAGCACAGCGCAAGCACTCTGGGCCCACACGATGAGTGATTAGGGAGGTGTCCAGTGGCGCAATGCTGCCAAGCTTGTAAATGAGTCTGCAGTTCATGCCGACGCCAGTTGCTTTCCAGAGGCTTTCAAATATATGAAGGACACTCTTTGAATGATAAGCTTTTAACCTTGTGGCTGGTCATTTATTTCTCTGATTTGGACATGCCACTGTCTTCCAGGTGGCTGCTCACCACAGGCAATAATGGCCCCTTGCTCTGTCCCCTCCACACTCTGCCGCTGTTCCTGCTCTGCATTATCATGGGGTTGCACCTCCAGAAGCCCAGCAATTGTGACTAATCACCATTGAGCTTTCCTTTTGTCATGTTACAGAGAACCACAGAATATTTACAGTCTAGCATTTACTGAGAGAAACAAAACAATTGTGTGCTTGTGTGTATGTGTAAGGTGCAACTGTGAATATGTGGGTTTTAAGAGAGAAAACTTGGAATCAAGGAGCTCCACAATGCAGAGCAAACCCACCCAAAAAAATGTTCTTTCCAAAATAAACAGTGCAAGTTAAAACCCCACGTAAAAGTTCTACTCCCTAGAAATCTTCTATATTAGTCTGCCAAGCCCTAAGGGCCATACACTTCCACTTTATAGTTTACATTTCATTTGTTGCATTTATAATTTACTTAATGCCTATCCCTCCTGTGAACTTTAATGAAATCAGGAATTTTAGAAAAATTCCCAATGGTGGATACTTACAGAATTGGGCAAAATCCTTTCATTATAGTAGGCTCTGAGTAATTGTTTCATTCTCTTGATGAGAGAAAACCACTATTACTAAGCCTACACTGGTGTATAATGTGGTAAATCAGCTTAATGATGTGTGAATAAAACTATATTAAGAAAAAAAGACTTGTTTCCCTGGACTCAAAAAGAAACAAAAAAATTCTAAGTGCTTGAGAGAGACTGAAAAATCTATACACCACAGAGTTCTAGGGCTTTTTTTTTCTCAAAGATTTAAAACAACATGAGAAAACCGAAGTATCCTGAACAAAAGATAGTCTCATAAATAACCTACTGAGAGTGAGATCCGAGCTTGGTTTTTATATTACACGTTATACCCAGAAGTTAAAAATTTTAAAAGCTCCAAAGAAATAACCTAGATTTGAAATAGTGGATTAGTCAGATGGGAGTGAGCACTCTTTTCTCCATGTCAACATGAAAATCCCAATGTTCACTGCAGTTGTTATAATAGCTGTTTTAAATAAAATGTGTATAATCCATCAAACATTAAAAATTATAGCAATTCTTATCTCCATATAACTGGATTATATGGCTAAAGAGAGTAGGTGGATTCTTTTTAATTAAAAAAATCTTTTATTTATTTATTCAGTACAGGGCCTTGCTATGCAGCTCGGACTCGTACCGGGCATGCACCACCACGCCTGGTTTCAGTGCCTGGCTCCGCATGCCTGTGGTGCTAGGGCTAGCATGCATACAGTACTGGGGATCAAACCCAGGTCCTTAGGCTTGCCAGCACTTAAACCACTGGGCTATCTCCCCAGCCTGAGAGTAGGTGGACATGGGAAACCCTGGTTGCTGCAACTAAGGGATTTGCTTTTAGAAAAACCCACATCTTGGAGTTAATGCCTTCCAAACTCCCTTCTCACATAAGCTATTTGATAAGACTTTCAGTTTTTAAAAGTTATAAATTTTGCACATGAATAATTCAAACAATATGAAAGACTATGTGATGAAACATAACCCTTTTTTATCCAAAGCACCCCACAAACCAACTTGAGTACTAGATTGTATGCCTATGCAAACATACCATTTTATTTACCCTTTTTTCACTCAACTACTTATAACAGCATACATAGTGTTCTGAATGTGTGTATGTTAGCCCTTTTTCAACTAACGTATCAGTGTATGAAAGAGCTGGCTTATCCTTTTGCATAATAGATGACACCACTCCTATTCTTTGCTACTGAGGGTGTTCCAAGTATTTAGCCCCTGTAATTAATGCCACAACATCTATCCTTGCTCTTTCTCCTTATTGTCATAGTCAATTAATGAGCCCCCTTATCTTCCATATTAATCCCCTTCAACAATGTTGTTCTCCACAGTCACCAGAGCAGTCTATCTTCACAGCAAAATGAGTCTTGTCACGCTCCAACTTGAGCCCATCAGTAAATTTCTCCTTGCCCACAGAATGCATCCAGATTCCTCAGCAGGTAAAATTCTTCTTTTAGGTCCTCTTTGCCTTCTCAGCCTTACCTTCTACCATTCCCTCCCACACATCCAGCATGCTAGCCATGTTGAAACAACAGTCAAAATGCTGCTGCTGGCTTGCTCATGCTCCCATGCCTTGTATGATTTATCTTCATTCTTTCTAGGGCCTTCCTTGCTAGATGTGCTAGTGGTGCTGTTAGGACTGACCTGCAGTTTGAACATGAAACCTCACAAAAAGCCATATTTAGCTGTGTGTTGCCCTCTTGGTTTCCAGACCCTACAGTAAGCTTGTCTGCATGACACATGAGCTGACCTATTGTTACCATCTACCTCTGGACACCTTGCCTGATGTCTGACCCTGCTTAGTTATGGCCTCTGTTATGGGATGTCATAAGCAAATTGCCTGGCACATTAAGAAAAAGCCAGATAAAAGTTCTTCCTGGAGGTCATTCTAGTTCAGACCATAGATCCAGGTTCATTCACTGGTTATGGGAGCTTAACTGTCTGGCCCACTTTCAGTCTGACAGCGTTAGGATTTCCAGTCCCACCAGTCTGAAACTTTCCTTCCCCCAAACACCTCCCTGGCATTAGATTACCTAAGCTAAACACAGCTCCTGAATTCCAAAGTCAAACAAAGTTGTCCAGCTGGTGAAATGCCATTTATCACCTCACAAAGATAATGGCATAGGAAGAGGATGCATTTGTTTTTTAAGGTATATGCAGACAAACAGTGACAGAAATAGCTAATGTGGGATGTCCCTTTGTCCTCTTCCAAACTCTGACAGTATGCTGTGTCACAGAAGACTAAACAAAGAAATTACACACTTTGAAACATGACTATGCGTAACCAGATGCCAGTCATGCATTGGGTTCAAAGGTGCACCTGACATGGATGTAAGATACCAAGCATAAGCAGAGAGGGCTTTAGTGAATGCCAGTTGACATGAACAGTGAACTGGATTCCTCCCTTTTTTCTATAAAAAGTCATGAGGAAGATAGAAGAAAAACCTTTTTTAGAGTATGGTCATTCATCAGAGCAAGTAGATGGACCATCTCTATATCATGTTGTAAATATGAGAAAACTCGTATTTTAAAACATCTCCTGTGGGACAAATTGTTAGATTTGTTTCCTTGCACTGTCTATAGAAGAAAAATATTAAAATGCAGTACAAATATCTCTCTTAGTGGGGGTAGCACTATAGTAATGCAAAGGAAAAATCATTAATGCATTTGTATTTAGAAATACTACTCTGTTCAAAAACATTTAAAAGTGAATTTTAAAGAAGGCAAGAAGACATAAACACTTTAGATTTCTGTAAAAAATTAATTATAGCACCATGTGAAAAAGCAAATTATAAATGAATATATAACATTATCCCATTCTTATAAATGAAAAAATATGCAAATGACAATCTCCCTTTCCTCTTAAAAAGGCTGAAAGGCTAGGCTTTCCAGTGTTCATATTGCTAAAAATTAAGATGAATATGTGTGATTTTTAAAAGCCTTTTACTTACATCTTTTGTTTTAATTTTTGATGAACATACATTTATTCCTATCGTAAGAAAATAGCCATAGAATTTTTATATCTATCTATGTACTTTTTGGTATGTGTCATTTTTCACATTTCTATGTGTTTCTGGGTTTAATTAAAACATGCCCTCAGTGGAGATGAACACATTTAATGTGAAGGAGAATGAATAAATGGGATTTGAAAAGGAAATGGATGTATTGTACCGATACTTTATCTCCTGAGAGTGGAAGCATGTGATCTTAGGGATTGTTTTTTTCTGCTCTAAGCCAAATGAGATTTAGAACAGTAGAATGAGCAGAAAAGGTGGGGGAAGGCTTGGGGTACATGAGTGAACCTTGTCTTTTTCCTGGGGAACTCCGTGAAGTAAACAAAATTGGACCAAAATTGTTTTTCTGGGCTTTCATGTTTGAGCATAAACTTCCTGAGCCACAGAAATGGTTGTACAGGTGTCATTTCTTTAAACTATTATTATATTGTATTATGGTAAGAACACACAGCAACTTCACAGAAGGAATGCAAGCATCATGTGCGGCAATCATTCAAAGAAAAAAAGAAGCGAATGAAGAGATGAGTGGACAGTAGTGGGAAGGAAGGGAAAAGGATGAGAAAAGGAACCAAGATGGGTTATGTGCTGTATGTACCGTACCAAATTCCAGAAGGAATATAAACATTATTACTGCACACTAAAATTCAAAAAGAATTTTTAATCTGATGTTTACCCCATCACAACAAATGTTTAAGTGTGCAATGATTACTATTATTAGAATCACAACATTGTACAGCACCTCTCTACAACTCCTTTATCTTGTTTAAGTGAAACTTCATACCTGATGATTAGGACCTCCCTATTTCCCCCTCCCCTTAGCTCTTGGTAACCACTATTCTGCTTTTTGATTCTATGGATCTTGCTATTTTAGGCAACTCATGTAAGTAGAAGCGTTTCTTTTCCATGACAAGTTTATTTCACATAACATAGTATCCTCAAGCTTCATCTATGTTATCACGTATTATTAGCAGATCCCCCTCCTTTTATGACTGGATAACATATTCCACTGTGGAAACATTCTATGTCTTCTTGATCCTATCATCTGTTGCTAAGTAAACATTTAGGATGTTTTCCAATCTTTCATTATTATGGACAGAGAAGCAATGAACATGGGATTACGGATATCTCTTTGAGATCCTGATTCCAATTCATTTGGGTATATACCCAGAAATGACAGTTGGATCATGTGGTAGCTCTTTTTAAATTTTTGTAGGAACTTTAATCCTGTTGTCCGAAGCACTGCACCATTTTGCATGCTCATAAAACGTGTGCAATGACCTCAACCTCTCCACATGATCACCAACACTTAGGATCTTCAGGTTTTGTTTGTTAGTTGGTTGGGATTTTTTAATAGTCATCCCAATAGGTGTGAAATGATTCTCAGTGTGGCCTGCATTTGCATATCCATGATGATTAGTGACACTGAGCATTTTTATCCATGGGCATTCACATGTCTTCTTTGGAGAAGCATCTGCTCAGTGTCTTAGCCCACTTTTTATTGTTACTGGTTTGTATGCTATTGAACTTTAGAAGTCCTTTATACATTTTTGAGATGAATTGTTTATTAGATATATGATTTACAAATGTTTCCTCTATTTCACAGATTGTCTATTCTGTCTATTTATTGCTTCTTTTACCAAGTAAGAGGTTTTAATTTGATAAGTCCTGCTTGTTTCTTTTTCTTTTTCTTCTGTGGGCTTTCGAGGTGGTATCTGTGAAATCCTCAACGCTACCTTCTGTTTCCTCCACTGAGGTTTCCAGCCTCACAGTGAAAACGTATTAAAGTTTACTCTATTTTGAGTTATCACAAGGACTAAATTCATACATGTATAGATTAAGGGCCTAATTAATTCTTTTCCCTGTGAATATACATTTTCCAAAATTATTTATTGAAAAGCCTACCCTGTATTGTGTACTCATGGCATATCCTTTCAAAGGTTAGTTAGCTACATAAGCATGGATGTATTTTTTCCATTGGGCTGTACATCTGTGTTCGTGCTAGCACCATACTGCTTTGATTACAGTAGTTTTGTAATATATTGTGAAATAAATACTGAGTCCTCCAGCATTTTGTTTTCTTAGAGTCAGTTTGACCATTTTTTGATCTTTGCTGATTTCCTATTTTGACAATATTAAGTTTTTCACTCCATAAATACAAAATGCCTTTCTATTATGTGTGTGTTTTAAAATTTCTTTCACTGATATTTTATAGTTTTTAGCATATAAGTAAATCACATGCTAAAAAATACATTAGTTTATTCCTAAGTATCTTATTCCTTTTGGTGTTATTGTAGATGAGAATGTTGTTTCACTTTCATTTTTAGCTCATTCATTTTAGTGTACATAAATACAACTGATCTTTGTACACTGATTTTGTATTCTACAACCTTACTAAAGTTATTTTATTAATTCTAACAGTTTCATGGAGTCTTATGGCTTTATAAATATATATTTAACAATACAATTTTATTTTTTTCCTCTAATCTGGATAACTTTATTTATTTTGCTTTCTTGATTGTTCTAATAAGCACTTCCAGTATGCTGTTAAATAGAAGGGGTGAGAGTGGGCACGCTCCTTACTACTTATCTTAGAGGAAAAGTTTTCAATTTGCCACCACTGGATAGGATGTTAACATAGACTTTTCATACACAGTCTTCATTATACTAAAGTATTTTTCTTCCTAGCTTGTTGTGAGTTTTTATATGGAAAGTGTTGAGTTTACCAGATGCTTTTCCTGCATTTATTGAAAAGAGAATGTGACTTTTATCCTTTATTTTGTTAACATAGTGTAGCATATTTGATTTGTGGAATGTGAACCATATTTGCATCTCAGTAATAAATCTTACTCAATCATTTTGTACAATCATTTTAATGTGTTGTTGGCTTGGGTTTGCTAACATTTTATTGAGGTTAATAGTTTGTTTTGTTTTAATCTATATTCATCATGAATATTGGCCTGCAGCTTCTTTTCTTATTATATCTTTATTTGGCTTTGGTGTCAGTGTTATGCTGGTCTCATGAGTGTGGAAGTATTCACTCCTTTGTAATTTTTGGGAACAGTTTGAGAAAGATCATCATCAGTTCCTCAAATGTCTTATAGAATTCACCACTGAATCTTTTCTTGGACTTTTGCTCGTTTGGAAATTTTTCATTGATTCAATTTCCCTACTTACTTACAGGGCTGTTTAAATTTTCTTCTGAATTTAGTCTTGGTAGGCTACCTATTTCTAAAAATTTACCAGTTGGGCTGGGGAAAGAGCTTGACGACATAAGCGCCTGCCTGGCAAGCACCAGTTTGATCCCCAGTGCCACACGTTGCTGTCCCCAGAACCACAGGCACACCTTGCCAGCCTGGAGCCAAGTATGGTGGCACACACCTGCAGTCCCAGCACTGGAGAGGCTGAAGCAGGAGGTTCACTCAGAATCTGAACTGCATAGCAAGATCTGTATCAAAAAAAATTTTTTTTAAAGAATTTACCAATCTTCTAAGTTATCCAGAATTTTGGTGTATATTCATGATAATTTCTTATTCTTTTCATTTCTGCAACATCAGTTGTAACATATTTTCTTTCACGTATGATTTTAAGTCTTCTTTCCTTTTTGTAGTCTAGCCAAAAGTTTGTCTATTGCTTTTAAGAATCCAAATAATTTTCACTAATTTTTAAATATTTTCTACTTCATATATTTTACTCTGATCTTGGTTATTATTTTCTTTTTGCTAACCTGGGTATAGTTTGTCTTTTTTTTAACACCTGATATATAAATTTTGATTGTTTATTTGAGATTTTCTCTTCTTTTAAAATATAGGCATTTATATCTCAGAACCCTCTTTACATTATTTCTTTTAGTATAAATTATAAATTTTAATATATTGTATTTTCATTTTCATTTGTCTCCAGGTATTTTCCAATTTCTTCTTTTGTTATTTTTCCTTGGCTCAGTGATTCTTCAAGAATGTCTTGTTCCAAGAAATGAATGAAAAAACTGAATTGGGCTAAGTAGCAATCACTAACTTTGATACTTACATGATAGACTTAGCATATTATGCATGCTTAAATTGCACATTAACATTTATATTAAGAAAATCAGTATTTACTTTTTTAAATAAAACACTGTGCTTGAAGGGAAGAAAGCATTTTAGTTGACCATAAATTTTCCGGATATACAACATCACCCACCTCTCTTTCCTCTCCTAGCTGCTTTCATGAGTCTCTTCTCCAGAAGGTCAACAAAAAAAAAAAGTAAAAATATGCCACATCTTTACTTTCCCAGAGAGTCTGTGCTGGTTTTATTTGATGAGTTTATACTGAGTGTTTCACTAATCAAATCAGAGTGCAGGCTTTCAAGGCCTTTCATTTTTAAACTCTGAGTGAAGCAATACATCAATTAATAGAAGAAGAGCATTTTGTAAATTGCACAGTACCTTTTAGTTTAGAAAATACATTTCATCTTCAAATCAACTCAATTTAGGTAGCTATTTCAAGTATCCATCTCTAGATTTTCCCTGCTTAGAATCTATTCCAGCCAGTTCATTTGGTAGCAGACCTCTCAATTTTTGCTGATGAGGTACCCTTTGCCTTCTGATGTAATGCAGATGAGACCCACTTTATTTCATGTACAAATCTGACTGTGGACAGTGTTCTGAGCTTGGGCACTCCATGTATTCCATCTCCCCGGCCACAGTAGTTATCCAGAGGCAATTTCGTGACTTAAATTAGTCCCAAAGACTAAATTACAAAATTTTTCCTGAAGTTAATAAGCCAAGCGGCAGGTCACAGAAAACACAAGACACTACAGATCAATGCATCCAAATTGATTATTGTTCTTGGGCACAACATTGCTGAAGAATAATATTCTTTGAGCCCTGCTAGGGTAACCAGTTCTCCACTTCATTTGGACTAATGTATTTCCTACAACATGAGAGACTTTCAATGTTAGCTCCAGCAAAATCCTGGATGAGTTGGACCTATTAGCCACTACCCTGCCACACAGGGCAAGCACTCCACAGCCAGGGGAAAGGAATTAATTCTACTTTTTTTACCAGGGAAAACCAGTGGTTGTTACCTTTCTGTTCCACAAGAGAACAAGGGTCCAAAGTGTCAGCCAGAAATAATAGAGAAAACGAATCTAGCAGCTATCAGTTCCTTTACTCTATTTAATCTTTAAATTATCAGCAAAAAAAAAAAAAAACCTAAGAACCTTTTAACAGCTTCATTTTTCAATTATCAAGTGCTGAATTAAAAAAGAATTCAAACACTAAAATTTAACACACTGCTAAAAATGAACATGTCTAAAATATTAATAGCAACTCTAAATGATTTATAGTGCCCTCTTGGGCCCATTTTATGATTTATTGATGTCATTTTAGCAGCTCCATGGGTGACAGTCACCTCATGCTGTGCGTGCTTGGGTGGCTTTCTAGGCTACTTACTCAGTAAGCTACTCACTCAGACTTTTGCTGCGTGCACATCAGATTACAGGTGAAGTAGAAAAGGTAAAGATATTAATTTTTTCCATAAAGCACCGTACTATAGTGCTACAAGGTTTTGAAAGTGATTATTTCTTATTTTCTTAACTTCGTGATGAGCCATACTAGAACTATCTTCAATCAGCCTCCCTTGTTGATTTGTAATGTCAGTCTTTTTTGTCAAAAGATTCTATTTTGTATCTAATTTTTACCCTCTCTGCATCAAGCAAAGCCCATTTCCTTGAGAATAGCTCATTTCTGTGGTACTTAACTTCCCTTCTCTGACCTAATCATGTATTTTTCAGACCTTTTTACTCATCTCACAAATTTTTTTAAAAAATTTCTCTGCCAGTTTTCTAAGACTCTCTGAGGTTGTAGCACACAAAACCCATTCTTACTAAAATTGTGCCTGTCTTCTGTCTCTTCCAATGACACAGTTCTGGCATTTCTGTCATTTGTCCCTCTCCAGAGATCACCAGCTTCCATTCTGCCCTCGGGATGAACAATCTGCATATTCTTTCCACTGTCAGCTACACACCTCTAAGCCACACATGCCTATGGGGAGATACTAGTGCACCAGCTCTAACATTTCTACTCATTCTTCAGCCTGCTCCACCCTTCAAAACTCCCAACTCCAACTGGGTGTGCTTGTGAAATAATCCCACTACTCAGGAGCCTGAAGAAACACAAGGATCTTAAGTTGAGGCCAGGCTGGGAGACATAGAAAGTTCAAGGAAAGATCTTATGTCAAAAGAGGAGGAGGAGGAAGAGGAGGAGGAGGAAGAGGAGGAGGAGGAGAAGAAGAAGGAGAAGGAGAAGGAGAAAGAAGGAGGAGGAAGAGGAGGAAGAGGAAAGAAAAAAGGAAGAGGAGGAGAAGGAGAAGGAGAAGAAGAGGAGAAGGAGGAAGAAGAGGAGGAGGAGGAGGAGGAGGAAAGAAAAGAAGAAGAAGAAGAGGAAAAAGAGGAAGAGGAAGAAGAGGAGGAGGAAGAAAGGAAAAAGAAAAGTTCTGCAAAAGAAATAAAGAAAGACAAGGAGTGAAAAATGAGAGAAGAGGGAGAGAGAGAGAGAACGCCCTAAATTCTTCAACATGGGGATTTATAGATATAAGGAGTTTTGGAGGCAGCTTTCTGAGAGCCCATTATATCAAATTATGTTGAAAACTGCCTATCTCCTGTTGAGAATTATAACCAAGACCCAGAATTCTGTGTAGTATTAATAAATTGGGGGAAAGAAAACCTTAAAATATTTTACTGTTTACTTTTCTGCAGCAAGTATTTGACTTGCTTTTGGAACTCCACTCCAGTGTTACTGACTCACAGCCGCTGAATTTTTTCACCAGACATGGTTCACTTCTTGTCTTATTTTGGTGATGCTTAAGGAAAAAAAAAAAAAAAAGACGTCCCCATAATTACATAGGCAGAACCCAATGATCCTAAGATGTAGCATGTAATTGTTAATGTTTAAACTCTGATGAACAATTTACTATAGAAACCAAAGGAGTAGAAGCCTGATATTAAAATTTACCACATTTCTGTTTTATCTCAAACATTTAATAGACATAATTACACTTATAAAGATGTAAGAACACTATCGTTACTCAACATGCACCTGTTTTTTGAGTGCCTATATCTAACTCAGCATTTCCTGCTCATAGATACCCAGCCAGGCCCTGTGAGGATGAATTGTCTCAGGAGTAGTGTGGACTCCTGCTTGAGCAGTAAAAGATGTTTCTTCCAAGAAGCAGATTTCCTGCACTGGGCAATAATGTTATACAAAAAAAAGGAGAACATTCAGATTGCACACAGGGAGAGGTCAGACCATGAGGTTCATCTGATGGAGTCCTGGCTGGCCATCTGGAGAATTCTGGACACAGGTGCCCAGTACAGGGGTCAGCATCAGTGGATGGCCTGGGGAAACCCAAGAAGAGTTTGACAAGGACTCAAAAGCTGAAGCAAAACAGAAAGGACCAGCAAATGGAAATGTCAGCCAATTGCTCTCCTAGAAGCTGAGCATCATGTTCTTCTGCAAACAAGGCCTGCACATGAATTAGACAGAAAAGTTAAAGGGAAGATGAGGCTCAGAACTATGTACATATGGGAAGCACTGTGCTGAGGCGTGAGTGGGTCTGAAGGGTGGTGGATGAAGCAGATGCTGGAGCTAGAAAAACAGTCCAACCCTGTCCTTCAAGTGCTGCAACGTCAACAAAGGTACTGATCCCAACTTGGTTATATGTAAAATATGGACAAAAACCCAGTACCTATCAGGTAGAGTTGTTAAAGGTTAGCTCATGTTACTCAGGATATGGATCTAGCAGCTTTACGATGACCAAGAAACTTGTTAGAAGTCCAAGAGGATCTTGAACCCCAACCCAGAACTTCAGAATCGGAATCTTTATATTAATTATCTCTCCAGAGGGTTTGTGTGCACAACAAAGGAAGAAAAACACTGGATTAATAATATAATATACAACAAATACCTACTACAGTGTTTGCCATGTAATAAACCACAAGATAGATATTACTTGTTATTGTTTTGTCATTATAGTTATTTTCATGCTGAATCATGTTGGGCAAGCACATCACTTAAGAAGTATGAACTAATGACCATGATAATATCCATCTATCTAAGGATCAGATCAGCGTTTAAAGCCCTTTCAACTCCTAGGAGATGCAAGTGATGTACTCACAACCATATGATGGTATCAGTTAATATTTCACCTGCATTTACTAGATGTCAGATGCTATTCTCAGTGCTTTACATGTGTTGTCTTATTTAATCACCCAATAGTGCTATGAGATAGGTACTGTTTTGCACACTTATTGTACAGCTGAGTGAACTGAAGCATGAGGAGATTAAATAACTTGCTCAATAAAATACATGGGAATGGGGTCAGGATTTGAACTTTGGCAGCCTGACATGACAAACTACTCTGAGTGCTGTCCCCCTAGCTAGGCTATGAAAGAGAAAGTGACACTAAACTATAATTGATGCCATCAAATTTACACATCCTAGCTTCAGCAGGCAATGTTCAGGCTGATTCTCAAACCTTACTATATAAATTCCACATTTAGAAATACTCAAAGAGTGGAGATTTTTAAAACTACAGAATTCTTAAATCTCATTCCTGAAGATTCTGTTTCAGTAGATTACAAAAGCAGCTGGACTTCTTATTTTTAAAAAATTTGCTTGCAGTGAATCTGTTGCAGAATTAGGAGAATTTGTAGGAAGATGGGTCAACAAACCATTCCTTCTGTGATCAGCATGATATTAAACTTCTTTCCAAATAATTGTTAGGAGTGAGGAAGGAAGGAAAGAAAGAAGAAAAAAGAGAAGGATGGAGAGAGGCAAGTTGGATATGGACGTACAAGCAATTTTCTCTAGCTTTTCCAATTACATTGGCATCTGCGTGCTTTCCCCATCTATGTTGTAATTAATAATTGTCCATCTGAGCTGCTGTTGGCTGGGAGATGCTTACTAATACTGAATAGAAAATATGTTGGCTGGGATTGCGGAGACGGCTCAGTGGTCCAAGTGCCTACCTAGGCAAGTGCAAGGACCCAGATTCGATTTCCAGTACCACATGCTATGCAGGTCCTGCCACAGTGCCAGGGATGCCAAAACCAAGCATGATGTGCCTGTAATCCCAGTGCTGAGGAGGCTGAAACAAGAGGATCAATATGAGTCCAAGCTGTGAGACCCAGAAAGAAAGAAGGAAAGAAAGAGAAAGAAAGAAAGAAAGAAAGAAAGAAAGAAAGAAAGAAAGAAA
>NDGN010144620.1:0-11731 GCA_002564285.1 Tympanoctomys barrerae
GGTTGTTAACCCTCCAAAAGAGAAGCTTATTATTACCCTACAACATATGCAGTTGGGTTTAACTTCACTATCTGTCTTAATACCAAACATCTTAGGCATAACAGAAAACACTTTCTTGATCAAGAGTTTATGATACAAAAATATGGATTTGTTGTAATTCATTAGATTGTATATTTGGAATCTATGGACTTCTCTTTATGTAAATCAATTTTACATCAACTGAAGAACTGCATATATAAATGCATAACAATATAAAAATGAGAGAATAAATGTTTATATGGAATGGAAAGTTCAAATGGTAGAAGAGGAACTTTAAATAGAAAAGGTGTAGGGCTGGCGAGAGAGCTCAGTGGACTAAGTGCCTGCTTAGGCAAGCTTGAGGACTGGGGCTCGAGCTCCAGGACCACATGCCACGCCAGCCCTGCTCCTGGGTGCGCTGGACATGGTGTCGGGCGCCTGTAATCCCAGAGCTGGGGAGGCTGAAAGCAGGAGAATCACTACAAGTCTGAGCTGCATAGTGAGGCCCTGTAGGTACGAAACAGATAAATAGGTAAATAGAAAAGGCCTAACTTCTACTGTGCTCTTGGGGAGTATGTGCACTCAAGGTCCAAGAGCCAACTGCCCTTCGGTAGGGTACACTAGGCAGGTGCTCTAAGAAGCCAGCTTTCATCCCACCGCAAGCCTCGGTGCAAGGGTCCCCAGTAGAACGGCTCCACGAAGCCCTGGCTGTTGGCCTAATGTGCATTTGGAAGCATCCCCAGAGACCAGTTGCCTGCCTGGGTGCTACGGAAGCAGAAGTCTAATTGCATTCGCCCCTGGAAAACAGCTTCAAAAGCCGGACCTCGGCGTAGCTAATCACTTTAGGGATTTGTGTTTACGGGATTATAGCTGGCAGTGGTCCAGGACACAGGGTTGGAGAGCCGAGAGATGTGTGGGGAGCTGTTGGCTAGACAGCCCACCACCTCAGCGTGCCAACGGGGCGAGCCCTGGCCTCGCACACCAGCACACCACAGGGGATCCTGAGAGGAGATTAGTGGCGCAAGCAGAAGCAGCCCGGACACAGCTTGCCTTAGGAAAAGGGGCAGATGCCGCGGGACACCGGGAGCCTGATGGGAAGACAAGCTGTACCGCTACTCACTTAAATATTTATGGCCCAGCAAAGCACGTTACCAAGGCTCCGGGCATCATCTTGGGAGGCTTTTAAAAAATTCCTTCTTGATGTATGGCATTGTTGAAAATAGTATCTGAAGGCTCAAACTGGAGCTTGAAACAAACTGGGGGTCCGAGGTTGGGGCAGCCCATCTGGCCTTCACGGTGATGGAGGAGGAAGAAGTCTGCCTACAGGGGGCATGGGGACCACCAGTTCTAGCTGGGGGTGGACATGGAATTGACTCTAGAACTGAACTGGGTTCTGCAAACATGGCTGATAGTGTGTGTGGGGGGGGAGAGGCAGGAAGGCTTCAGGAAGGCTGTGGTGGGGCCTGAGGTGATGCCCTGTGGTCCTTTCCAACCCAGGGATTGGTCCCACTATGGACACCCAGTAGTCCCTGATGACTATCACCTTTCAAGTCATGGGCATGAGCCCAACCAGGCTGAAAGGCAGTGTGTTTTCCTTGTCTTTGTCTGGTGGCTGTGAGATAGGATCCCAGCTGTCACTGGCTGTTCTCTGGCAACCATGAGAGGCCCCAGGCTCAGGATGCACAAGCACTGAGTGGCCGAGGAGAGAGACCTGAAAGAGCTTGTGTCTCTGACAGCAGCATCCAACCTTGGAGGGTCCTGCCCCTGAAGCCCCCCTCTCCAGCTGGAGAGCCTGCAAGACGTACGCTTCCTCAGTGCTTTCATCTGCTGGAATCAGAGGTCTCTTTTCTAAGAAGCCTCCTGACTGCTCCAGCTTCTTCAGGGAGGGGGCCGGCAGAGATGGGGGCAGTGTCCCTGAGAGCCATCGCAGAGGAGCGAGCAGGGTGGAGGAACCAGTGCTCCTTCCACACTCTGTCATGCTGTCAGCAGCGGAGGTGCATTCTTCCTGTAGGGACACATTGGCACACCCAGTGTTAGGAATACCCTTCAACACCAGCAAGCTGTGTGAGGCCCAAGGTCCGTGCATCTGTCTCTCTCATTCCACTTTTGGAAAAAGCATAAGTAGGAGGGATATTTCACACTTCTCATTAAGGAAAACTTAACCTCAGTTGAATGACAGTGATGAAGGGCTACTGCCCCTGGCCACCCTGTGAAGGAAGCAGAAGACACAGGCCCTGGGGCACGGGACCTCACGCCCCACCCAAAGGGCTTCAGCTGTGGGTAGCATGTGACATCGTAGCACTCAGGTTACCTGATCTTCTGATTCTTTGAAAGAAGCTGTTCATTCAGGGTTGTTCCCAGAGACTCCATGACATGGTGACTCAGATGATTAAAGGCATATATGCTTGTATATCCTTGTGTTTTCTAGACTGTTGTGTGTTAATAAATATCAGTAGAATTGGAAAAATATTTTTAAAAAGAAAAGAAAGAAGCTGTAAACCCAAATTTGAGAATGTGATTTCTCTAGGCTTTTCAAATTATTTTTTAAAAAATAATAAAGCAGAAGGACACTATGGGACCAAACAAAACACACCCGTGACTTCCATTTGGCCCAGCCAGGCCTAGGCAGATATCAAGCTACGGAGTGGGCCCTACCTCTCCACACAGGCAGCCAGCAAGGTCCAAAGTGCACCGCCACCACCCTAGTCGCATCTCTGACAATGTGGAAACAATCTAATTTCTAATAGCTAGAGTCGAGTAAACTACGATAAACCACTGAGAGGAAGATTGTGCAATTGTTTAACCAGGTGTTTACAAAGAGTAACTTGAGACACCATGTTTACGCTACTGTGTCAAGTGGGGTGGGGAGAGTCCACAGCATTGTGTATATAGCACGAGTATAGCTCTGGTAGAGAACACGAAACAGGACGATGCACGAAAAATTAACTCTAGGTCATGAAGTGAGCAGTGAGAGGCCCCGTCTCAGTGGGCAGGACATCGCTCACCCTTTCTGCTTTGCTTTGCTGCACCTTGTATAGTGTCTGTAGTTCTAGCATCATGAAAAGGTGGTGTTTGTTTTCATGTTTCTTTTTCTTTTAATTTCTGGTATTTTATTAAAAATATAGACTAATGATCTTGCACTTAAATATCCTTGTGATTGCGTGCTGACTCCCCATAAGCACAGTTATTTATAAGGGATTCGTCACAAATACACTCTGGACAGAAGTAAAAATGTAACTAGACATGACTGACAAGACAGTGACATTTTGGACCTGACCACCTTACGGTAGAAAATGGAGTTTGAGATGATTTACAATCACACCAACCTTTCTAGAGGCCGAATACTACCGGCATAAGGGCACACCATGACCACAAGACATCTTTTCACACTTCCCAATAGTTTTATATTTTAGCTATAAGAATCAGTTACTTAGAGCTCAACTTGCTCTGGACAGATAGAATTTCATGTCTGTTCAATCAAAGAGTCTCTTACTCCTTTCTGGGCCTACTCATGTGGAGGTAGGCAAGAGAAACTGTAGCCAGGTTCTTCTATCACATGCTCACATAGGATGCCCCAGATTCATATACTGTCCAATTTCTTTGCACTAAGTGTGGTGACTCACAGCAGGACTACGTAGATGAGGAAGTTCCGTAGGGAAGAAATCACATCCTCGCGCGTCTTCCATTTCATCTCTTCAGGGTCCAGCTTCGGTGCAAGGCCCTCAATCCGGAACATCTTCACTCTGCAGCAGCATCTTCCAGCCGCTGCGATTGGCTCTCTGATCTTTAGGGCTGTTTTCAGGTTTCTAAATAACTGAGAAATAACTTCTGTGAGTCCCAGCTTCTTCTCCCTGGACCTCAGCAGACCAAGTTCAGGTGACAAGGCACTGAGAGCCGCGACACAGCTGGGGCAGAGAACACAGCTGGGGCCCAAGGCACACCTGTTGGCCCACTCTTCAGATGAAGGCGGGGCAAGGCTGTGTGTGGGCCGTGGCGTCGTAAGAGCTCCGAGGCTAAATGAAAGCAGGAATGGGCCCGGGGTGAGCGTCTTCACAGGGTGCCTTAATCACTTCCATTATCGCTGGGGCGAATACCTGGCAGCCTGAAGGAGGGCAGCTTCATTTGGGTTCGTATTTCAGGAGTCTCAACCCTTGCATGGTGGGCTGCTTCCAAGGCAGGTGCGCATGGCACAGTGGCGTGGAGGAAGAACAGCTGCTGGTGTCCAGAAAGCAGAGGGTCAAAGCAGGAGCCAGGAAGAGAGACGTAACTTTGCAGGTTATTCCCATAGTGAGTTGCCTCTTCCAACCAGATCCCACCTCCTAACAGCAAGGTGACTACAGCACCCACAGCCCAATCACCTTCCAAAGGTGCACCTGTAGGAGCACAAAGCTCTTGGGGTACCTCTAACTAAAAACTATAATACAGGGCAAAAACGCAGAAGGAAGAAACAATGTGGCCTTCCAGTGAACCCAGCTTTCTCAGTCTACTTGCTATAGCTGTAACAAATTACCTGAGGCTGAGTGCTTTATAAACTAAAGATGTTTATGTAGTTCATAGTTTTGAAGGTTGGCAGTTCAAGATCAGGAGGCCTCTTTGGTCCTATTGAGGTCCACCCTGGCTGTGTCACATCATGGCGGGTGGCATTGTGAAGAGAGCACCTACAAGAGGGACAGCAAGATCATGTGGTGTCAGGATTAAAACTTTAAGAAGAAAATGAGGAGATACAGTTCACTGGCACAAGTGCCTGCCTGGCAAGCACAAAGACATGGATTTGATTCCCAGTACAAAAAATAAAAATAAAATAAAATAAAGTGAACACAGAAAAAAGAAAAAGATCGTGTAGTGAAACCCAGAGGGATTCTGGGGCCAAGCTTGCCCTTCTGCTGCACTGGACTTGGGGAGGAAAAACTCACTGTAATCCCTTCACAAGGCTGCACCTTCATGACCTGATCACGTCCCACTGGGCACCTCCTCTTAGTGGTTTCGCTAACTCCCAGTGCACCACGGGACCACGCCGCTGGCCCACGCACACTTTAGGGACCATGCGCATTCTGTAGCACCGAGGACAGGTCCATGAGCTGCCTCACACCCTCATGTCTGTCTTTGCTGCTGCTGGGGACAGTCAGTCCAGTTAGACGTGGCCAGTTGTCCACTCCAGGCTTGGACCACCCTCAGGACACGCAGGGCAAGCACAGCGGCTTTGGGCTGCTCAGGTCACATCTGCACCCTTGGTCTAGATCCACTCATGTCTTCGCCAGCAAGGAAGCCAGGGCAGACTTTCAGAGACAGCAGCCTTGGGCGTTTCTGAGCCATCTGTCTCACCCCAACTATAAGCAATTGCCTGTCCTGAGGAAGCTAGAGAAGAAGCAGATAGCGCAGACACCCACCGCAGGGTAGCACAGCCTCCCAGGTCACCTGTCATTCTTGCCGGGAAAGCCCACCGGCAAGAATGTGGGACAAATGCCATTGCTAATGATAGAAAGGAGATGGTGCAAGGAAACACTGGGAAGGCACGTCCCTTCCAGGCTGGCACAGGTTGGGGACGAGAGGTGGACGCAGCCTCTTTCCAGGAAAGGAGGGAATTCAGGGGAACAGAGTGTATTCACACAGGAATACAGCGGCCTCGACATGAGGAAATTGCTGTGGGAAATCACACCTCTGCAAAAGGTCATTCTACTCTGGGAAGTGCCCTTGCAGCTTGTGAGCCCTGGGTGGGTTTGAGCAGTGGCTGTGGGGTTGCAGAGAGCAGGGTGCTCTGGAGATGCAGGGAGGGTGAGAAGTGGTGGGAAAAGGAAATGGCCCTAACCCTAACTGTAACTCTTACCCTAACCTTAACCTTAGCCCTGCCCCTACCGTAACCCTACCCAGACCTTACCCCTATCCCTATCCCTATCCCTAACCCTATCCCTATCCCTATCCCTGCTGCTAAGTCTAATCCTAACCCCAACACCCAGCTCAGGGTGACTTCAGGGTCTCCCAATGCACAGTCGAGTTGCAGATGTTGGCAACCATCCTGGCATCCTGCGGACGGCCCGGGGACCTTGTGCACACACCCAGCCTCCCGCCCTAACGCCTTTGGGGTCAGCTACGCAGCCTTGTGTGCACTCACATGCGTGGTCCAGGGTTTCATTAGTGGAAGCGCAGAGAGCCCAGTTCCACGCACACACAAGTGAGGTGGGGATGAATTGGCTGAGATGAACCCTAGACGGAGTGCCATGGAATGCAGAGGAATCAGCCTTTGGGGGCCACAGGCACCCATGGGACCTAAGCCTCCCCAGAATCCTGGAAAGAGCTCTGGGCTTCCCCAGGGAGAGGAGCGGGAGCGCCAGCTGATTTCACCTGGGTAGTCAGAGCCGCCTCCGCTGCCTTCAGCTCTGGGAGTGATCTACGCCCATGCTCCCCCAGTGCCAGGCGAGGGCCGTCCTGTGAGCACCCATCTGTGTCACACTGCAGGAGCTCACTGCCTCAGCCTTCACCCTGCCATTATCTCCTATGCACCTCCCGGTGCCCTTCTAGACACTGGAAACCTTAAGGTCAAGGGCTGAGTTATCCGGTGGTGGATGCAACTGGTGGTCAGCTTGTTACAGCCAGCTGAACTGAGCTGGTGTGGTGCTGGCTGTGGGGTGCCCATCCAAGGGGTGTTGCCAGCAGCATAAGAGGCAGCACTGGAAAAGCTCCTGAGAGGCTGTTAGGGAAGCTGTTTGGAGAAGTTGTTGGAGCTGCTGGAAGCTGCTGGTTCTCTTGGGCTGTTCTGCTGGAGGGCCTTGTCATGCTGGCTTTCCTGATAAACTTGGCTGTTCTGGTCAGAGGAGAACTCAGGACCTTTGTTGTCACTGAGGATGGCTATGGTCCACTTTGGGCAAGCTCTGGTCCTCGCCTTGAGCATCACTTCCTGGATCCGGAGAGGAAGATGGTGCACAGCTCAGTCTCCTGGAGAAGCTTGTCGCTTTGGCTTTCCTGATGGGAATTCAACTGTCCTCATCATCAGAGGAGCTTGGGACCTCACTGTCACTGAAGAGGGCTGTGGTACCTTTTCAGGAGAGCTCTGGTTCTCACCGTAAGCGTTACTTCTTGGATCCAGCTAAGATTCCTCAAACTGCTAGCACAGATCCTCCATCCCGCTGGCATAGACTTTCCTGCTTCCACCACTGGCCTTTGGGCCTTCCCAGTGCAGATCCATGAAATAGTGCTGGGTTGGACCTTGTCCCGGGCTCTAGGCCTCCAGTGGGACTTATGGGAGGCGCTGTTATGGGCTCTAGGTGTTCAGCTAGACTCATGCTGGATATTAGGATCCAGGCCCTCAGCTGGATTTTTTTTGGTCTTCAGTGAGTGGGCAGGTTTCCTGCGCTCTTGATATATGATTATTTGGTGATTCACTATAAAATAATTTTATAAAATGTCTCCCGTATTGTATTCTTCCCCTTGCAAAACTCCCACACTGTGACCTCCCAGAACCTAATTCAAGCCTCTTTAAAAATTAGTACTGGCCACAGGAGAACTGGATGGGCATTTTTGGAGACTGACACTGTGCCAGGCGCTGAGAGCCCCCTAGCAGGCAGTGAGGCCCCTGCCACTGTGGAGTCATGAAAGCAGAGCCTGAGCCTCAGAGCAAGATTCAGGCAGGACACTTCTGCTCCCATGAGTGGTGGCCTAGGTGGCTTCAGTGTCCCTTTTGATACCTCGTTCCCTGACTCCAGAGATCACAGCTCTGTATAATCGTGGGGAGCTGACATCAGCCTGCCAGTTTCCAGTGAGCAGGCCACAGGCAGTAAACAAGTATTGAGTCACCGTGTGGAATGCCCGAGCAGAGGCCCCTTTTCCGCTCATAACCGTTATAAACACGCTTGGGTCAGCTCTGTTTGTTTGCCCTTTGGAGTTTATGTTGCTGCACGAAACCTAATATAAGAAGGAGCCCACAGACATCTGACCACCCAGCCTTAGTCATTTCTGTGTCAGGGTGTAAATCACCCACACTCAGCTTCTAGTGCTGCACTCGGAGGGGAGGCGGGGGGCAGCAGCCTCTGGCCATGCAGCGCACCATAGGGAACCTTTACCGCCTCCACCACTCCACTCATGGCCAGATACCTGTGTCCCATGGGAAGCTCAGGGGCCCTCAGCCTGGGCCACCATGCTCAGTGACCTTCTTGTGGTGGCTTCTCTAGCCTTTGTCTGCCTTAGATCCCCCTGCAACCCAGGCTGCTCTTTCCTGACCTACAAAACCAAACCCTTGAGCTATTTCTTGGGAAGCTGGAGCATGCACCAGATGCTTTCAAGAAGAGACTTGGGTGTGGTCTTCCCAGTGTGCTGGGTTTTAAAGTCCTGCATCACTGATCTGGACGGAGAGGTTGAACAAAGGGTTCTCCCAGGGCCACGTTACCCACAGGCCATCCTGGCTCTCTTCCTGCATGCTGACCCTCCCAAACCTGATCCCCTTTCCGGGCTCCCACTCGGCAAGGACAGCAAGTCACTGCCTGCTGTGCCTGCTCCTTGCCAGGAACCAGCCCCCGAGTCTCTCTCCTATAGTCAAACCACTCAGATCCCATGGTTTCTGCCCCCGTGCTGGCCACCGCAGCCTTTTATGACCACGCAGATCCACCTCCACTTCCATGGGTGAGCCTCCCTAAAGAGTAGATGTGTCACTCTGATCTCAAACCTCAGATTCTCACCTTGCTTAGAAGAGGATGTGCAGGTTCCACCAGATGCCCCAAGGTCCAAGTAGAACCCAACCCCACACACATCTTCCCTGATCCTCTAGACCCCAGTGCCCAGCCCACAAGTGTCTCCCACTCCCCACACAGCAGACTTACCAACGTCTCTTCGCATTGGGTTGTGCCGTCCCTCCAGCTAGGATTTTCATCAGGCCTTGGGGGAGGGGGTGTCCTGCAGTTCCAGGCTCTTGTCGCATTTGAAGAATTGAACAGAACAGCTTTCTATGACTGACAGATCACGCCAGGTATCTGTCCTTTGTGTCCTGTGCTACTCTCCTGCCTCAGGAAGCCTTTCTTCCTCAAAGAAGGACATGAGAAATGCCCCGTAGATCTCAGCACAGAGGCCACTGACCCTGCACCCCAGGCTCTCTCCTCTGTGGCTGCTGAATGGGCTCTCCTCCATGCACCCCTGGAGAGTTCCCCTTAGTTTGACTCCAAGTCCAGCTAGGTGATGTAGTTTCTCATTTTCCTTCCAGTAATGACCGCTTGGAGATCCACAATATCCTCAACCTCAGGACCATTGGTGATATCAGATGATGACGATACATTAAACAGATTAAGTATCTCCTGACACAAAAAATACCCCTGGATTCCAGCTACGTGAGACCCTAGGATTTTCACTTGAATCTGTTTCTGTTGAGATTCTGTTCCATGTGGTGGAACGACACGGAAGAGATCCAGCATCTACCTCAGACTGGTTTGGAAACCATCGACCAGCAAGGTCTAGCTCATTCCTCTGTGCTCCTCTTATCTGGCACAGGACCTTGGCCCTGGGGATGAAGGAAGGGGATGTACTGAGGTGCTGGTGAGACGTGAGGTGTCCTGCTTCATCTTAGACCCTGCAGATGGGTCTAAGGTGGTGTCTGCTCCCCACACCTCTGTTCTGATGAACAGCATTGGCCCCTGTGCTCCTAGACTCCTGGAACTCATTTGGTAAAGATGCAGGCAATTGGACGTCAAAAGCAAAGCCTCTCCCTTGACGTCTCTCATTTTATTCAAGTTGGGAATACCCGAGATGCAGTAGGCCTCTAGCAAGCATCAGTTCTTTCTGTTGTTGAGCACTTAGCACATGGAATTTGCTTCAGTGGCCAGGTTCTTTGGGTAAGCCAATGAGTAAAGTCCCTGCCACGCACCAGATCCTACCATCTGAGCCACCAGATCCTACCATCTGTACTGCCGCTTCACCTTACCTAGAGGAGCACAGGCCATCCATGCAGACCTGGTGGACCTCTGTTCTCAGACCACCAATGTACCTCCAAATTGGCATGCCTCCTTGGCTGCACCAAGCATGTACGTGCTTTCCACCCTCTTCCCTGGCCTCCCTGCCTTCTGTTATTGTCACAGCAGCCCAAATGAGCTGCTACACCAGAGCTATTGCTCCTGGAGCACAGAACCCTCCAGGGCTCCCCTCCCATCCCTCCAGAATGCAGCTGAAGTGGGTCATCCTCTCAACCTCTCTGACACTGGCCTCAGGACACCTGTCCCTCTCCATGAGCCTCCTATTCTGGACTTCCTCGGTTCTGACTTTTTCTCTCTCCTTTGTATGTCGGCTCTCAGGCTCACTATCCATCCCCAGGAGGCCGGGTCCCACCATGCAGCTGCATTCCTGGAGCGCCCCTCAGGTAGAGACCAGTCACACATCAGCACTGTAGGGGTTCCCCAGAGAGGGAGTTGGACAGTGGAATAGCTGTGGACAGTACTGTGCTGGGAGCCAGGAGGCTACTCTCACTCCAGTCTGCTGACCTCAGCCACTGGCGCAACCCCCGACAACCTCCTAGTTGCCAGGTCTTGAGGGACAATCAGTGTTTTTTTCTGCCACTTATCTCAGGGGTACATTGTGGGACAGGACTCCCCCTTGGGGTCCAGGAGCAGCAGCTCTGATTTAACCTTTGGGCAGCTCACTTGGGCTGCTGTGGTAATAACAGAAGGTTCCTTCTTGGCATCTGAGCATCCATCTGCCTTTGAAGCAGATCTCAAGACTGGATTCTTGTTCCAGTGATCTACTGGGGGAAAGAGGAGCAAGGGGAGCAGAACAGAAAAGGTGGGGTGTCCTAAGCAGGTGGTCATGGCTGGAGACCAGCTTCTGCCTCCCTAATTCCACAGGCGCTCTGGAGCGCTGAAGCTCATCTCCAGGGACAGCCTTGGTGGCCGCCAAGAAGGAAGACCGGTGCGGTTATTGAGAAAGAGCCAGAGGTCGAGTCCCGTGTATCCTCTGGGTTGGTGGGTCCTTGTCGTGGACCCCAGACTGGCCACAGCTATTATATCTTGACGTCTTCCCAGACTCACGTGCTCATGGGTGGGGCACTGGGGAAGTGCTTGGATGGGCGGGTGTGATGTTCATCAGAGGATTAGCTTATGGAGGGGCTTATGCTGGGCATGACGTTGGGAGGTGAAGCCGGGTTGGGAAAGTGGTACTGTGGGCGGGGCCTGGGCGGCGGCATCTGGCTTTCTCTTCCCTTAATCCACTCTGCTTCCTGCTGCCCTGCCAGGTGCAGATTCTCCTCTGTGATGCCCCTCAGCCACGTCACCCCGCCTTGGAGCCAGCTGACTATGGACTGAAACCTTTACATACTGCGATCCAAAATAAAACACTCCTTCCTTAAAGGCTGAGTGTCAGGTATTTTTCTCTAGCAGTGAAGAAAGTAAGTCGAATTTCATTTCCAGGAGAAGCCGGCGCCGGCAGTCTGAAAGCGTGAGTAAAGCGGAGCTGCTGTTTCCCAGCCCACTGGTCTCAGTCCGCCTAAACCAAAACTGAAGATTTGTGGGAATAAACACCGGAAGAAGCATCTTGGCTTCTTTCAGAACAATTTAGGTGTCCAGGGGCCGTATCGGATTCTGCTGAACGGCACTTTCTGTCAGGTGGCGCTGCGGGGCCGCATCCAGGGGCAGGAGCAATTGCCTGGTTACCTGATGGGGGAGCTGTGCACGACCAGATGTGTGTGAAAGGAGTTAGAAACATTGGGAAAGGACTTATATGGGGCAAAACTAATTGCACAGAAATGCCA
>NDGN010144871.1:0-13489 GCA_002564285.1 Tympanoctomys barrerae
GCTAAGCTTGTTCTAAGTAGGTGCTTTAGACCACTGAGCCATCTCACCAGCCCCTATTTTTTGAATTTTTAAGACAAAGTCTCACTATGTAGTCCAGGCTAGCCTTGAACTCTGTGTACCTCCAGCTAGTCCCAAAACCCCTACCTCATCCTCCCAAGAATTAAGATTAGGAATGTGCCACCATAAGTTGCTCATTTTTTTTTTTTTTTTTAAGATTTCATGTATTAGGGGAAATGTGATCTTGTCTTTCTGAGTCTGTTGTACTTTCCTTAACAAGATGACCTCCAGTTCCATTCATTTCCTTCAAATGACAGTTACTTCCTGATCACTTACCAAGGATATTTGTCCCTGGGGTTAACAGGCAGTCACAGGCAAGGAAAGGCTGCAGCCTCAGCTGTCTGGTCATCTCTTCCAGGTCACCCTGCACACAGGACTGGAGGTGCCAACAACCCTGGGGAGGCCAAAGCTGACAGGCAACTAGCCTGGCAGCTCCACTGTCCAGCTGGCCTGTGACTGGGGCCTCACCTTAAGGAGCCACAAGTCTACCTGAAGCTCCAGTAATCCACGGGGGTGGACAACAACAAGCAAGTCCTGGGCACGGCCCAGAAGCCACCTAACATTTGGAGAGAGATGGTTTCTGTGGGATGCACTGCAGGCCACACTACAGCTGCCACCACAGTGGAGGACACAGGTGTGCGCTTCACCTTCTCCCACCCAAATGCTGGGGAAACTCACCCCACGGGGTTTCCCCGGGGGATCAAGGCCTTTGGGTCACATGGATGGTTCCTGATGTCTCATTGCAAAACTAATCTTCTGTTGGAGGAGACAGGAAGGCAGACTTCGAGGATGGAACTCTGAGATGGAGCCAGGGGGCTGTGCTGTCAACCCCTGTGGTGGGTTCTCATCTCTGCTGGGAAAAGCCACCCTTTAGCATTCTGGCCCTGGGGCCTTCACTATATGACATGCCACTTGCAGGCCTAATTCAGGACTGATCAAAAGGGACATTAATCATTAATGCTTGATTTTTGTCTCTTTCTCTATTGAGAACCTTTTAAAGGGCTTCGTTAGGTCTTTATTAATCAACCAGTTGTAAGCTTTCTGTCTGTCTGTCTCTCTATCTCTGTCTCTCTCTTTCACACACACACACATACACACACACACCCCACTTATGAGTTTGTCCAATAGTTAACCACAGGTCATTCCTTGAATTCTTAGTTTTTAGCCATAGATGGAAATATTGGAACTTTAATGCCTGTGACATGTCTTTGCCTGAAGGCAACTTTTCTGGAATTGGCTGCCCCAGAAGCTAACTGAAAATGTGGAGAATGTTCTTCTGAACCAGGCCACCCACACAGAAGCACAGGGACTAGAGACCTGGGAAGGCCTCTCATGTCAGTCCACCTTTTTTTTGGTGACACCTCCCCACCACACACACACACACACACACACACACACACACACACACAGTGCTGTCAAGAAAGCATTATAGACACAAGAAGTGCCCTGAAGAGTGTGGCTCTGCTGTGACAGGGTGAGCAGGACCTGTGAGGACAGGACTTTAATGACAATGGCCCACACCTGTTATCCTTCAGCCCAAGCCCCGATGTGTTGTGTCCCATGGACCTGGGGGTTCTGGCATGGGTCCTCCTAGAAACAAGACCAGGATGATGGCCACGTTGTCCTCCCACGCTGTCTCCTCCCTTGTTCTCTGTGTTCTGCTCCTCTAGCTCCTCCTGGAAGTTACCTTGCTTCCTCCTTTTTAAGACTTTCATCAGTTATTTGATTTTGACATTGAGGACTGGTTTGTCCCCTTGCTAGAGTGGGTTTCTGTGAGACTGGTACTGCCTGTGCTTCCTCAGCCGCTTTCTTGTGCAGACCCCGACTGTTTCTGAGGATCCGCTGCCAGGGTGTGCAGGCCCAACCATCCTACCTCGGACCTCACTCATGGCCCGCCATCTCCTCAGATGGGCCCAGTTGGGTCAGCTGCCAGTGTCACCAGGAGCAGCTTGGTGCTGTATTCTGGCCTCCATACCAGGCTCCAGAGCCTCTGCTCTGTGGAGGTCCAGGGCTTGACACTATACTCCTTTCCTGCCTGATTGGTTTCTGACTGTTTCCCCTACAGCAGAGCCCTGTCCAGAGCTGTCACACATAGGACCTGGCCTTCCGTACTCAGCTGCCTCCCCCATCTACTCTCCCATAGCCTTGGCCACAGTCCCAGCTCCAGGGCCCCGGCTCCCCATGGGACAAGTGCCCCCGATCCTAAAGAAGACAGAGAAGCCACAGCCTTGAGCCGGCAAGGCCCTGGTGAGGGCCACAGGCCAGATGCCATGGCTTTGGGAGCACCTTGCTGTCTTAGAGAAGACAGGCTGTGCCCCAGGCATGGAGGCAGTGCTGGTGAGGCTGTGAGGTCAAGGAAAGTCCCCACAGCCAGTGGAGGGTCACAAAAACTCCTAAAATCACCCACCCTGGAGCAGGCACAGGTCAGGGGCTCCTGGGGGAGCCAGAAGCCAAATCAGAGGAGATGCAAGTGTATTGATAGGAATGTCCACAATGTTAGGTGGGGTTTTGGTTTTGTTTTTAAAGCAGTGCTAGAGATCAAACCCAGGGCTTCACATAGGCTAGGCAAGCACCCACCGCTGAGCCATGCCCAGCCTTCCAGGTGGCCTTTTTAAAAACAAAGTTGCCTGACATTTTAAAGGAGCAGCCAGGACATTGGGGATAGGACAGCCAGGACATCTGCCAGCACTGTGGCAGGGGCAACACCCCCCCCCCTTTTTTTTACCTGCACTGGAGCCTAGAAGTAATAAGGCTAAGGCCGGGGCAGCTCTGGGTAGTCCTTCTAAGCCACCCTAGACAAAGTTCCTCTAGGGGCAACCATGGGCCACAGGGAGAAAGGCAGGCCAGCCACACATTACTGCTTCTGAGAGATCCCAAAAGCAAAGAAGGAATGGATCAGCTCTTTAAGGCTGAAGTAGAAGGTACAGACCGGTCATGGGATCCTCATCACCTAAATTCCCTACCACCTTGCAATGAGGCCAGATGCTTTCATATACATGAGATCGGGATGATGCTTTGGTCGGGCTGGCCGAGGAATACTTTGGTGTACAGCTGTCTAGTGCTTTCTGTGAGAAAGGAACTCAAAGCAGCAGAAGATATGGAGTTCCACTGTGTCGCAGTCGATGCCTCTGTACATAGCCCCACGGTTCTTTCTTCACTAATGAGCCACTTTGTCGAAGTGTGCTCAAGTTCATCTCTTTTAGAATCCTCACTAGACTCTTCCTTACTCTGAGCATCCAGCTCTTGCTCCAAGACAGAGGGTAATGCCCACAGCAGGCTTTTTTCCCCTTCTCTATACTCTTTGGGAAAGAATGATCCCAATTTTAGTGAACATGGGTTTCTGGCCTAACCACTGTGACACAGGCTGATTGTCAGCCTCTATGTACTCTATAGCTGCAAAAGCACCCTTATGCCCTGTGGCCCCCAGAATGGGGGGGCAGGCTTCTCAGAGCAATTCTATGCCACACTGTGGTGCTCCCTAAGAGACAGGGAGGAAGCCCTCTTCTCTGAGCCCTTTCCCTGCTCACAGTGCCCCTGCCCTACTAGAGCACCCTCAGGCAGAATCAGATGTAGCATTGATGTGCAATCTCTTGGGGATTCCTACATCACTCCAGTGAAAGGCTGTCTTCCTGTGAAGGCTTGTTTCCATGCTAGCTGCAGGTGGTTGCCCCACTTCCCCCAGCACTTGCAGCTGGGAGGGTGGTTGAACTCTTGAGACCTCAACACGGGAATGCTGAAGAACACTATGGCAAGGCTGTGGGTGAAGCCAGTTTCACACCTCTATGGACACTTTGGGGGCAACCTCCGGTTAGTTGTGACAATTACAAGTATCTAGAGGTTGCCAGGTATCCCTGGTACAAGTACCACCTAGTCAAGCTATTGGTCTGTCATGCATTAATATTCAAAATGATGGTGGCATCCACTTCCATGCTGCACTGAAACCCTGTATTACCATGCTGCCAACATTCCTGTCAGTCCAAGACCAGGATTTCCCACAAGCCTTCAAAGGGGTGAGCCACAGGCAGATGTCGTGCTGCCAGGTCTCACATCTCTGCTCCTGGAGGATGCTCAGTACCACCCTCTTTCCCTAGAGGAAATCCTCCTTACTTTTGTTTTCTTGGCCACTAGAAGCCAGAGGGACTTGTTAAAGAGTTGGTGGTCTTCACCAGGTTACAAAAGTCTAATCAGATCTTTCTAGAAGATATTCAAGTCTGTAATGATCCTGGGAAATCTCTGGACCTTTTTCTGAAGTGGGCTCATAGCTGTTGTCACTGACTGCCTTGCTCAGCACCTGTTCCTTGAAGGAATCCTGGCAGCTTAGGGAAACAGGCTGCAGAAAGACGCGGGTGGTTTGGTGAGGGCTGCAATGACTGGACACCAGGTGCAGCCCTCAGATGCTCATCTCCTTTAGCCTGGCTTGGCCATTGGTTCATGGGCACGGGTGAGGGCAAATCTCTGAATCCTTCTGTGCCTCAGTGTCCCCGTCTGCAAATAGGACTAGTCACAATAACCTACCTCCTCTTCTGTCCTGCAAGGATTATGGAATAGCACTTTCTAAAGAAAACAAACAAAAACCCATGCAGTCTCTCAAGTCTAATCCAAAGGCTCACATCTGATGAATCAATACTGTGTGGGGATTTTCCAGAGTCCTTTGACCACAATGTCTTCCATCTAAGCCTCCTGGTGACTGGGACAAGTACTGATTACTCAGCTGTCTGGCTGGAGGAGATAGAAGAGGCATTTAAAGACAGGTATGGTAGACCACAGACAGCAACGCCCCAAGTGCTCCCTTCCCAGGGAGGTCTGGTGCTTCATTCAAGTACAGGGAAGAAGCTTCTGGTCAGCAACCTCTTAGCTTCAAGCAGAAATCCCAAGCCAAGGAGACATTAACCCGGTACCCTGGCTCCTTGGTCACTAGGTCCAGATGACCGGGTGGAAGTCTGCGGTGAGCAAAGTGCTGATGGCTGCTGGGGCTTCACTTTCTGAGCTATTAAGGGAAAAGTCTCAAGGACGTTGACATCGGTTGGACAGAGCTGGGTGTTGACTCAACGCTATTCTCTCAAGGGGCACAGCTCATGGTGGCCACAGCCTCCAACCTAGTCCTAGCAAAGGCCCGGGGGCTTGTGAGCCAGTAAAGTGGGCACAGGGCGAGCCCCTGGGCAAGGCTTCAGGGCCGCAAAGGGGCTGGTGGTGGCTGTGAAAGCAGAACTTTGAGGTACGTGCTCCATGAAATAGGCTTGGGACAGCCATTGTGCACCCTTCCGCTGGAGACTGGACTTCATGAGCTCTGCAGGGCCTCAGCCCTGGGAGGAAGGGGGAAGTGGGCAAAGCAGAAATGTAAATGCATGATGTAGAATTGCTGCCTTTGCGCTACACTGTTGTATTAAGCATGAGAGGTGTTTGTTTAATGTTGGCAAAGGAACTTAACAAGAAAAAAGCTGTGTCCTTGTTTTGGCTGTCGAAAGACCTGCCATTTTACTGCCTTTCTTTGTCCCCTCCCCCCGCCCCAACCCATCATAACACTTTGTTCCTAGTGGTTAGTATTTGGTGGCAGATCTTGGTGCTGTGGCTGTTGATGTTCCACGGAAAACACAGAGGGGTGGGCAGTGGTAAAGAAAGTAATTTTTTCTAATTTTTGTATTGGTATCCACAAGCGTTTGTATTTTTTTAATTGCAAACACTGTGTTTTGTGGTCTTTGGCAGTAGGTTGCACTTTCTGTATTACCTTTTGAAAAACTTGAGTTTTACCACAATCTTAAGCGGATTCGAAATAAATTCTTTTGACACTGCCAGCAACTGAAGACAGGTGTTATCTGTAATGCAGTTCAGAGGCACCATGTGCCTTCCCATTGGATAAGCAGAGGGGGTCTGGCCTTTCGCCCAGAGGGGCCACTTGACAGGTGCTGTGGGTTGTGGGCCAGTGTGATTTTGCATCGCAGACCCAGGAAATCTTGAGGTGCTGATATATATGGCTTTAAATCATATGGCACCACCTCCAACAGTGGGGTTATAGAATTTGTTTCTACAGAGGTGGAACAATCAACACACAGTTAAGGTAAATCCATCATTGAAAAATTTTATCTTCTGAACAGAAACTGAGCTGTGGAGATACATTTAAGCTATGAGTGTCCAAGGGACTCACTGGCCCTTCGGCCACATGCATTGACAATGGATGTTTGACCTGGAGACTGCCCCTCATTGGCTCTGCATGAACAGCCAGCTGACATATCCCCACAGCCCCAATCACTGATCACTGGGTACGCTCAGCTACGGAAGCTGCGAGTCATGACTCCTGGCAAGCAGGCTTAGACTATAGAGTGTGGGTGTTTCTTTGGGGTGCTTTTGCAATCAGCACCTATGGGAGTAGTGGGACAGGGAAACTGCAAGACCCAGTGAAGCCCTGGCCTAGAGGACTGAGCTCTGAACCTTCCCACTGATTACAGACACCAGAAAGGGGATAGGACAATCCCTAAGGATGCTAACAGCCGAGGGCCTCTCTCCCTAGGACACACAGCTCCTGGACCAACATGTTCTTCCCCACACACCTGTCACCCAGGGTGAGGCCAGCTGGGCAGCATACACTGGATCCCCAGCTGCCTGCAGCTGACATGTCTTCTTCCACTGTCCTCTGCTCACTACTGGGCCTCCATAGCCAGCACAGGGCCCACAGCACAGATACAGAGGAGTAAACCAGTGACTTCGTTCACCCTTCAAGACCTAGCCTAAGAACTCTCCCAGGCTCTGCAGAGCTGCGCTGTCCTTCAGGGCTGTTGATGGCCCGTGTACACAGTTCTGGGGGAGAGACCCTAATGGTAAGACTTAGCATGACCTCTTAGTTGTAACTGTGCCAAGAATGGCAGAGTGAAACACGTCCGGGCACCTGAGCACTCATTCTCCTCTGTGCCCACAGGGTACGTGGGGTACACTGCCACCCTTCACGGAGAGTCAGCATCTGCCACAACGAGCAGATGGCGCATGTGCAGCGTGGGGCAGCCAGGATAGCAGCTGGCGACAAGCAGGGACTGCTAGGAACCCAATCAGGTGGCATCATGGGTGAGGAGTTTGCTACTTGCCCTTCCGGTTGAGTCCATGATAAGCACAGGCTTCCTGCGCCATCAGCCCAGTGGGGCAGTGACAGAGGCAAGAGCCTGGAGTTACAACATGCTCTGCTCCACTGGCTGCTCCAGCGCTGGCTGTGCAGCCATCTCCTGGCCTGTTCATTGTCCTAAGGCCACAGTTCTGGAGGCTTTGGTCCAGCCCTCCACCTCCTCACTCGGTCACATGGCCACATGCCCCACAACACTGTGTGCAGTGAACGGTATGTGTGAAGGGCCAGGAAACAAGACGGCGGCACACAAACCGTCAGAGTGTACCTGCCCTGGGGACTGGCCTCAGAGGTAGCCCCATCTTCCTCCTCAGTACCTGACTTACTGGAGGAAAACACCAAAAGAAAACAAAGAGCACTGGCTTAAGGCTGACCTTTAGTTCTTAACGTACAGGTTTGTTGTGCTTGTTTGTCTCTGGACTTCATAGCCAATTTTCAGAAAACTGCTTTTTAAATATTTACACAATAAAAAGTAGAAACAAGCTCAGCAGTTTGTAACTGGAATTTGTATGGTTTTGAAATTGGACTGGGCTGGGGCTCTAGTCCCGCCTGGCCGAGTACTCAGTTGTTCAAGCCATCCAGGCTCACTGGAGGGGCAGGGCAGGGCTAGGCAAGATGGGGCATCCTCTCGCTGTTGGCCAGATGGGGTTCAGTCACCTAGTACCTCCTCTGATAGGCCCTTTCTAGCCCCGAAGATTTTTTTCCTAGCATTTGCTGTCAAGTGTCATATCTTGCACACTTTTTTTGAGATAGGGACTATGTACAAGGTGGCTTTATACCTGCTATGTAGCTCATGCTGGCCTTGAATTCACACATCCTCCTGTCTCGGCCTCCTCAATGCTGTGATTACAGACAGTATCACAGCACAACTCATACCTTTTACACCATTATTCTTAAGGCCGGTGAGTAGCTCAGCGGACTAAGCACCTACTCAGGCAGGCACAGGGACCAGGGTTCAATCCCAGGTACCACATATGCTGGCCCCATCCCAGAGTGTACTGAGCTGGTCACTGAATCCAGGTGTGGTGGCGCATGCCTGTACTCCCAGTCCTGGGAAGGATGACTACGAGTCCGAGCTGCATAGTGAAAAAAGGATCACTATGAGTCGGAGCTGCACAGTGAGACCCTCTACAAAATACATAAATTTAAAAAAAAACCAAAACATTATTCTTATAAAGTACCAAAACATATTTCCTAGTGAACACTGCCTTTCATAATAATCTCAACTGCTCAGAAGGCTAGGGCAAGAGGATTATAAGTCTGAGTCCACTCTGTGCAATTTGGCAGAGATGATCTCAAGTTTAAAAAAAAAAAAAAGGACTGGATGCACCTCCATGTGAGACCAGCCATATATACTACAAAACTGTGTTTATTTATAGATACGGAAAAAGTACATTTTATACAAATAGACTGAAAAGTAAAACTCCTTTTCCAAAAAACAAGTCATACTCAGTTCTTTCATGATCCAATAATATTAAGACATTAAAAATATTAAAAGGTAATTTCATGCTAATTACTAGCATTTGTAAGACAGCAGAAGTATAAAAAGATGGCACACAAGCTAATGTGCCCAGCACCAGTGCACAGAACTGGAAGTGAGGCCTGCTCACTCGGCCCAGTGGTGCAGCTCTGAGACAGACACATCAGAACCTAGAAGCTGTTAGGTCTTCCTCAAATGAAGTGGCAGCGTGTGGCACATGAGTGTGGAAGTCAGGCCAGGCCCAGGGTAACACGGTCACTTGTTCTCATTTCTCTTGTCTGATGAAGTACTTCATTTAGCCACTCTGGAAGAATTTATTTTCTTGATATCAAATGGGCTCAGAATCAATGTCCCATTTTTGAATTTTCCAACCTGCCCAGCCTGTCCACTTGATAAGATACTGGGAGCTGTCCTCTTCTTTTTGGACTTCCTACATTCAAGGAGAGAAAAAGGAACCATGCAGTTAGGCTTAAAAAGTAGCACTGCAGGCTGCTTGGAAACCCACCCCTTCCACACACAGCCAACCCAGGCCCACTGGCCTTCCTGCCTCAGGGCCCTGCAGGAGGAAGGATTTTCCCAGGCTGTCCCCTTTGTTTACGCAGTTCTCAACCTGGATGTCACCTCCCTCTCCACAGGTGCTCTCCTCCCACAAACTGCTATTCCAGCCTCTTCACAGGACTTGCCAGTACTAAGGTCACCATGCCTGTCTGTCTCATGCTTTTCAAAAGCCAGCACTGGAGGATGGATGGCCCCTCAGTGTGACTGCAGCTGTACCAACATCTACGGAACATCGCCCATGTGTCCAGCACACAGCAGGCATTTGCAGACACCTGGCACTATGACTGTAACAAATGATCACTTTTAGGCACAGCCAAGTGCACAAGGAGTTCAAGGATGGGACCAAGACAGAGTCCATCCTGAAGCAGGAACTGAAGGAGAAGAGGCACCTGAACAGAAGCTAAGAAGCAGGAAGGAAGCAAGTCAGTGCACCCTGCTGAATCTCATGCATGCCACCGAGCCCTCCAGACCAGCTGTATGGTACACCGATGACATCATGCCCAACTTCACTAGTTACCTGAGATATCTGGTCTTTGAAAATAGGAGAATACAGAAGTTTACATGTTCAGTCCTGAGGCTGTCTTGGTCTTTGGAAAAGTACTAAAAGCTGCCTTCCCCTTATAGGCTTGATCAGGACAACCAAGGCAGAGAAGCTCTCTAACAGCTAGTACCACATGTGTGGGACATGTCAGAACATGCTCACCCAGGCAGTCAGCCCTGGCACCTGCGGACCTCACTCACCTATCTTCTTGTCCTCTCCTCTTCTTTTTCTTGAAAATATCTGCATTCTGGGCCTGATTTCAAAATTTAAGATAATAAATGTGTCAGTAATAAATAACAGATTCAAAAAAGGGCACGAGGTTTGTGACCAAGGCCACCAACATACCACTTATTTTTAATAATTTTTTCAAGGGGGCATATTAAATGGTCTCAAAGTCTCATCTTGAAACCCTTTCAAGAATGCAAAAGGCTATTCTGGGTAAGATGACAGTTTTCTGTGGAACAAGCAGGTGTAAAGAAGGGAGCATCACATTTATTTCTTATGGTTTTTCATAGGCCTTTGTGTGCTTTGCAGTATAAAATGTACAAAAGCAGGAGCACTGGAAAGCAGCCAGCATTTTCTGAGAGGAGGTTGCTACCTCAAAGCTACCCGCTCCTGTCAATATGCTAGATCCCTCGCTGGTATTGCCAAGATGCAGCTGGTAAGAAACCGGGAATTTCCCATGCAACACTGTCCTGACTTCTTTGTAGGCAGTGGCCTCTGGCATGTCACCGTGGCTGGCTGCATCCAACACCCTGTTCTATTGAGCACAGTAAAGAGCAGAGTGCAGTATATTATACCTACCACTCTCTTCTCTTCTTCCTTTGCTGCCTTTTTCTCCTTGATTTGGTCCTGCAAAACCTTGTAATTCACGTAACTATTTTTGGGAGGCTAAAATGAAGGAATAAAAACACACATCAGATTTTGTTTTTCAAAAATGTGCCCATGTCCATGTGCCACCCTGGATCCCTTTCTGCAGCTGCCTGCCAATGAAGATCCCCCTCACCTTGGCTCCGAGCATGATGGCACGTTCCCGCTCTAGGACTCTTTCCTTTCCCTTTCCATAGCCTGTGATCCCAAACCGGTGCACTTCCAACCGGGCCTGAGAATGGCAAAAAGAGTTCAGCGCCAGTGCGCCTCAGCGGTGCCATGGAAGAGGCACAGCCCAGGTAACAAGACACACAGTGCTAGCCCCAGAGCAGGGTAATGGATGCTTTTCCACATCACCACTGTCCTCCTTCCTTGTTTGACAATCCACTGAAGCCAAGAGCTACCTCTGCACAAGGCAGAGTCTGAGCTCAGACACAAGGCAGAGCTGCACAGTATCCGAGTATTCTCATCCAACAAGCCACCACAGAAAGGCAATGGCTTCAGCTGAACAGTACAGTGCAGGCACACCTACTACACCTCAACCCGTATCACGGCAGCTCATCTGCAGACCATTACCAAAACCCACACTCCTAGTTGTTGAAATACCTTCTCCTGTTCTTTTTAAACATATTTTTAAAAACTGCTACAAATGGAGAAGACATTCCTGCCTTTTTAACTTACCACTTATCATTGCTATTGTAGCTGGAAAGTTGTCATGTATTAAAAGAGTGTGACAGTCAAGGAAGTAAATGTGAGGAGTCACCTAAACATTTCTCTAGCCATTAAACATGTAAAATATTTGGGATTTTTCTGTACTATAAATAAATGTATTAATGTATTATAAATTTAATAAAACCAATAAACTTCCAAACTAATTATAAACAATATGACAATCTTAAGATACATTACCTTTTCTAGGTTAAATTCTTGAATATCTGCATCCTTCACAGGGACACTAGTTTTAGTCTGTAAAGATAAAATTATTAAAACCACCTGTTAACATATTATTATAGATTGATCACCATGAGGATGGCATGCTTTCAAAAGCTTCACACCCATTAGACTGACTACTACAGAAAAATGAGAAGTAACAAGTACTGCTCAAAATATGGAAAAACTGGAGCCTGTCTTCTACTGATTGGAAGCTGAAAGGGTACAGCTGCTATAGAAAACTGTGTGGCAGTTTCTCACATATTAAAAACAAAACTAGGGCTGGGGAGATAGCTCTGTAGTCTAAGCGCCTGCCGGGCAAGCTGAAGGACCCAGGTTCTATCAGTGGTACTGCATGCTGCGTCAGCCCTGGAATCCCTGGCATGCTGTGCTGGCCACCGAAACCAGGCATGGTGTCACACACTTGTAATCCCAGTGCTGGGGAAGCTGTAACAGGAGGAACTAAGTGTCCAAGCTTCACAGCAAGACCCTGTACCAAATAAATAAATAAAGGATTAGAAGAAAAAATTTTAATGACTTGTTCCCAATATTCTAGGGAGATGAGGCAGGAGGATTCAAAGTTTGAGCCCAACCTAGGTACCTTAACATGACCTTGTCTTAAAAGAACAAAGGCTGGTGATATAGCTTAGTACTGGGTTCAATTCCCAGCACTGCCAAAAAAGGGGGAAATGTCTTACTGTTTATTCACTATAAGTAGGTAAGAGTGCATGTCAGTGGAAAAGACACCTTACTTTTAAAGGAAACAAGATTTTGTTCTAGTCATGGAATAGAAGACTTTCTAAGATGGATGAAAAGGACATGCCCCTTGCAGCTTTACTATGTTGTGCCTGTGGTCCTAAGGAAGGCAGTTGATGCCCTCAACCTGAGGAAAGTCCTAAGCATAATAAAAGCCAACGGCCTGATAGGGAGAGATGCAGGAATGCATTTTACCACCAGGCCCAATGCCTGGACATACTGAGCTGCCAGTACCCAAGCCCCACATGAGACAGCAGGCGTGCAGCAATGTGGTGTTGCTATGCTGTGGTGGTTGCAGGCAGCACATATGCTGGGAAGAAGAGTACTGGCCATGTCTTCAGGCGTGTTAGCTGCTGAGCAGCCTACTCACCAGATGGTGTCCTATTTCATTCTAATAGCAGCCCACACGGTCCTCATCATCTAGATAGTCATCTAGATAGCCACCCTCTGTGAAAAGTCACTGACTGCCTAACACACCTTCTGAAGTGGACACCAGGAAGAGCCAGGGCACAGCTCCCTTTGGAGAAGAGAGTGAGAGACGGGGGACTGCACTGTGATGGCTGCCTTCCGGTCATTCAGGAAGGAGCAGTTACTGGCAGCGCAGGGCTGACCGGCTCCTTCACTGTCCTCAGAGGGAGACGCTGCCTCTCCCAGAGGATGCACAGCATTCACTGCTCTGTTCCTGTCAGGACACAACTGAACACTCGGCTGAGCAGTAGGGTCTGACAGCAGAGCCTGTAAAGTATCAGGTGTTTGGTCTGCTCTGGAGCTGGTAACTATAACCAGGTGTTGGTGTGAGGGGAGAGGCGTTTGCCATCAGGAATTATAAGCAAATCTCTATCACTGCTAGAAGTCTGTTTCAGAAAGAATGTTCAACCCAAGAGAGTTTACCATCATCCTGATGGGTGGGAGGGAAGAAAAAAGAATGGTGAAATGCAGCGGCCTCACCTGCTCAGTCAGGAGTCCTTCCTGAAGCCCTCACCAGGCAAAATTTTCCATCTGGTCCAGGAGAGGCAAATGCTCTCTCTCACCTTTCCTTTTTCCCCCCTTAATTTTGTCATTCCTTTCTTACACTTTGCCTTAAAAAATACTTTCTCCGGTTTCCTTAACTTTTTAAAATTTATTTATATATTTTTTTAGAATATCTGAAATTTTTAATCCTTTCTTTACAGGTTACTAGATCACTTTTGAT
>NDGN010147233.1:0-5000 GCA_002564285.1 Tympanoctomys barrerae
CACTAGGAAGAATGTATGCAATGTGTTAATTATTGAAACTGTCCTACCAATTTCATTTGAAATGGTCTCATTGCTATTTGTTTATCAATAAAATTATGGGAAAAAAAGATGTTCCATGTACAGGTACAAATTCCCTATAATGTATATGATCATTAAGTATCTCTAAATTATACCAATAAATGTAATTTTGAACATCCTGCGTGTACTGCAAATATATGCTAATAAAAAATTAAATAAAAAAAAAGAGAGAATGAGATTCTGAAGGATCAAAACGAAGTGCCTCTAGGTCACCAAGCCGCTGTGGGGCGTGTGCTCCGAGCACTGGCGGCAGCTGCCCCTCTGCCTACCATGTGCTCGTGCTCCACGTGGCACCACCAGCTGCACAGAGTGTGGACGACGATCCCCTCCATGGATGGTGACATGGAGCTCTGGGTCGTGAGTGGTGGATGACCTAAAAGGGTCACGGGTTGAGAGAGTCACCTGCCTGACCCTTCAGAGTCCCATTCGCGGGGCTGAGACTGTGTCGGGTCACACGGCCGTGCTGAAAAGATACAGAAATAAATATAGACATCCAAGACCAGGAGGTGGTGTGGATGCAACAGGCCTGTCACGAAACATTTCACTCCTTACTGTAATTTCATCTAGAGTTTAGCATTCGTGTAGTTCCCAATATTTAAAAAAAACTGATTTTTTAAAAGATGTTAAAAGCTTAAAATTTGCCTCATTGCTGTGAAGAAAAATGTACTTTCTTGAGTGATAACTGCTTTGTAAAAGTCTTGAAGAAGCGACATGAGAAACCCTCTCATACCTGGTATCTGTTACAAGAACACAAGAAAGAATAAAGAAATCACCAAAAAATTCATGGGAAAACTTCTTCAGACCTGTGGCGGTTCTGGTGATATGAAAGGATACATGGATGGGAGTCCATTCTGTAGTACTGTATGGCTCTGGGTATGAGTTTGCCATCGGATCGTCTGAGCTTGAATTCTACCTTGGCTACATTGCTACAAGTATGTAGGTGGGGACCTTAGTTAGATTTTGGTACCTCTGCTTCTTAATCCATAAAAAACATTTAGAATAGCCTTTGTCTATGATATGGAGTAAAATAAATGTTGGCTACACTTATTGTTGAAAATGTCATTATCGTTCTCATCTTTGTTATGAAAGCATTTCTGACCTACTATGTTCCTATTTCAGAGGTGTCTCATTTTCCATTCATTATTCAGATGCCATTTGGTGTTATAATTTTCCCAATATCTGATTTTATTTTGCCACATCTTTGTTACTGTAAAGATAATTACTTTTATAATTAGACGCAAGAGATGGGGGGAGTCCATCCATAGCAGTTGAAAGTGTCAGGTGAGTAGGTGGGACTCTTGTGCCTTGCGCTCATTAGTGTACTCCTAGGTGTGCTGTCTATACCTGAATTTGACAGAGCAGGCTCACAACATTGGCACGCAAGGTGGGGAATCCAGGGTTGAACCTCTGCAGTACCACCAGCTTGGAATCTAGCTGGCCTGTACTGCTCGTGCTAGGACATCCAAAGGGAAGTGTGGCTCTCTAGTTCTCACAGGCTACAGCTCACCTCTTTAAGGATGTCTATGCCACCAAGGCAGCTTCCCCAGAGGCGGATGATGCTGTCCTCCTAAGGATGAATTCTGTGCAGTGCTATGACAGAAACCGTACCAACTGCTCATAAAATTTTAGAGCATGGGATTTCTTTTTTGGACCCCCTAGGGATTAAACCACTGTAGGGCCAATTATTGTGCCAGGTAACAGTTAGCTTTAAATGAGAAATTCTTTTGATATTGAGATTTAAAAATTCCACAATTAGCTAACATCATTTGGCATTGAATATCTGGATTCTTTCCACCTAAACAATGTTTTGTCTTCCCACTTCTCCTCTATTCAGGGCAGTTAGGTAAGAAAATAAAATGAAAGTTTCCTAGGTTAGAAAGTCAGTAGTGGACTACCTGTATTTTCAGATGATATTTGCTTTCATCTAGATTCATATTTAGAAATCCCAAAGCAATCCATCAAAAAATACTTCTAGATCCCATTACAAATTCAGCAAGGTAGGTTATACGGTCAACTTACAGAATAATGAGCAAATAAAACATGAAAATAAAAGGCTACTTTTATTTGCAATAACTTCAGAAAGTATAAGATATTTAGGAATAAATTTACTAAAAGAAGTATAAAATTTATATTGTGAACACTACAAACATTGTTGAAAGGAATTAAAGAAGGACACATAAATGGAAAGACATGTTCATAATTAGAAATTATGATACTGTTCAGATAGTATTTTTTTTTTTTCAGTACTTAGGATTGAACTCAGGACCTTGTGCTTGCCAAGCAAATGCTAATTCTACTGAGGTATCTCCCCGGCTCCCAGATAGTGTTTGTCAAGTGATTTCCAGTTCAAGGCATCCCTGTGAAAAGCCTCAGTTGGTTTCTTCCCCACAGTCACTACTGAGTTGACGTCCTCTTCTTTTGTATGTAGTAAGTGTTTTAAACATTAGTAGTTTTGGCTAAAAATGAAATTGGCAGACTGATTCTAAAAGTCAACAGAAATCCAAAGGACGCATTCAACCTAAGACCATGTTGAAAAGGGCGAAGTTGGGAGACTCATGTCTCATTCAGAGCCTACTAAAAAGCTACAATAATCAGGACAGTATGGCATAGTATACAGACTGACAAATAGATGACTGAAATTGGGCTGGGAGTCTAGAAATCTATAACCAACAGACATTTAATAAGAGTGGTGGAAAGATTCAATGGAAAAAGAATATTATTTTGAGAAATGGTGCTAAAAACTGTACATTCACTAGATATGTAAAAAAAGTGCAGTTGAATCCCATATACAAAAACTAATTGAAAAGGAGTCAAAGATCTGAACATATAAAGAAAACCCTAAAAATCTTAGAAGGAAGTATAAGTGCAATCTTTGTAAAACCGAATTGAGCAATACTTTCTTAGCTAAATTGACTAAAGAAACATAATAGATGATTAAACTTCCCCAAATTAAAAACCTTTGTATTTGAAAGAACAATATCAAAGAAGCAAAAAGACAATGCATACAATGGGAGAATTTTTCCCCCAAATTCTGTGTCTAGTAAGAAACTTGTACTTAGCATATGTCTATAAAGAACATCTACAACCAAATAGCAAAAGCAATAAACTCAATTTATAAATGGGCAGAAAATCTGAGTATAAAATTCATAAAATAAACACATGAGAGGTGCTCAGTGTCTTTAGACTTTAGAGAAATGCCCGTCCAAACCCTGATAAGATACCACTTCACATAAAGACAGTTGTAATAACGAGGATGATAGAAAATGTTAGTGAAGGTACGAAGCGACTGGAACGTTCACCCACTGTTGGAGGGGACATAAATTATCCAGGCACTTTGGAAAGAATTAATTTGAAAGATTCTCAAGCAGTTAAACATATGGATTACCAAATGACACAGCAATTCCATTCCTAGGTATATACTTAAGGGACTTAAAGATGTAAGTCCACACAAACTTTTGGACACTAATATTTATACCTGCCTTATTCATGAATATCCATTAACTGATGAATGGATGAATAAAGTGGTGAATATCCATGTATATCCACTTACCGGAAAGTGTAAGTCAGTGTCAAAGGAAGTACAGTGACACACGTGTTCCACTGCAGGTGACCTTGGCAACAAGGAAGTGACATTGGCCTATAATAAAGAATAACATGCTGTATGATTCCACTATTATCAAGTAAAGCCAAATAGGTGAAGGTATAGTGACGGAAAATAGATTAATGTTCACCTGGGCTTGAGTGGGGATTGAGAGGAGAGGGGATGGAGCATGGCGATGACCATGTTTTAAAATTTTGGTGACAGTTACACAATTCTGGGACGATACTACAAATTTTTAAACTGTACATTTTAAGTGCGTAGATAGCATAGTATGCCACTTATTTCTATAAAGCTATTATTTTTTAAAATTCCTGATAATAAGTGACATTTACTGTGGTCAGAATAATACCCAGCAAATCACTGCCCTTGATTGGGTGACGGGACTGTCAGCTATCATGTTGCTGCTACTCTGTGCTTGGAGCCAACACTCTGCCCACCTCGTGGGCAGCGCTGGGACCTCGGCTGGGCTCATCGGGGGCTTGTGGTCTGCACCCCCTTAGCGTGGCAGCTTTCACATTCAATAACATGCTCCTATTTTGTCCTGTGTTGGAGCGTTGAACAGTGAAGTTTCGCACTATGCAATTTATTACTTAAAATGCCAAATATATTGCAAAACATTGTGGAATTAATATTAACCCACATGCTGGGAAGGAAAGTGAATTGCAGGGTATACACCCCCGCACATGGGAAATGTAGCTATTTAAGAAGTCCGGTTGTAAATCATCTAATATTGAGGTGTAGTTAAACAAGTAGTAGACTGGCTTCGCGTTGGTCCATGTGGACTGAGAGGTCACCAGCATCCCAGGTGAGGTGGGACTTCTAAATGGAGTGGCTTTTAGAACATCCTAAGAGAGTGAGGGGTGAAAGGAACCCAAAGGGTATTTAAATTCTGCAGGAAGAAGACTGGCCAAATAGCTCAGTGGATTAAAGCACCTGGAAGCAGGCTCAGGGGCCGGAGGCTGAGTTCCGGGCTTGCCGGCTGGCCCTGCCCCCGGGGCGCTCTGAGCCGAGACTGGGCGTGGTGGCTCACGCCTGTAATCCCAGCTCTTGGGAGGCTGTAAAGAGGCAGATCACTACTAGTCCGATGGAGTAGTGAGACCTTGAACACAGACCCTGCCCTAAACTATAAAAATAAATAAATAAATAAATTCTGCTGGAAGAGAAGACTAGTTTTTTAAATTTTTTTTTTTTTAAATCTCCCCTTCCTGATCGGTCAGAAAGCCTAGCACAGCTCCTGGGGCGTGCTGATCTTGAGATGTGAGGGAGTTTTCATTCTTTGTTGTGTGTCTGTGCAGCGATCTACTTCAGACACGGTAAGTTT
>NDGN010147233.1:7500-20763 GCA_002564285.1 Tympanoctomys barrerae
TGATAAGTAGCACTTTGTCTTATAGTCCTTTTGTCTTAGCAATGCATTTATAAAGACACTGGCTTGGCTGTACATGGGAGTAAGCGAAGTTTTTAAAAGAAGTTTAATGATCTCTCTCCAGTTGTAAAGGACAAAGCAGCTAATGGGCGAAGCTAGTACTATAACTTCTTCAGTTTTAATTTTTTCAACAGAAAACTCTCTTACTTCAGGAAAAGTTAGACCAAATTACCTTACACAGCAAGCAACATTACAAAATCCAATATTTTAAAAGAAAAAAATTATGAAGAATTCTTGCATATAACTATATGCACTCTCTTTACAATGGAGGAATAATAAGTTGTAGGGCAACAGTCAAATTCAGAATCTAAAATAAGATGAAGATTATACTTTCCCTAACTTTGTTTTTATTTTTTCTTGCAAATATCATCTTCAGAGTTCCTACTTTTGTGTTTGTAATGTAAGACTACCAGTGTTCTCTTTTCTCCTTCTTCTAAATATTCAATTACTCAGGGATGATTATTGTGTGGCCTTCTTAGTTTACTAGAATATTAGATTAATATAGATTTCTCATGCCAAATTAGCGGAAATCACTGTTTCATATAAGAGTGATTCACCCTTTTTTAGTCATATTTATGTTGCAGCAGGAGCATCATTTTAAGCTTAAAAGCTTTTATATTTTGAATTTGGGTACACTTCACCTTGGAGAGCATGGGGTGTCTGTATTCAATTTATTGCAAAGTGCACTGGAACTTTTATGAGATTCTAATCTAGTTATTCTTAAAGAAGACTGCTTTTGAGTGGCAGTTCCTATTGTGCTGTAATCTCATCATTTGAGATTTTGTGATTTCAATAATTGCATAATTCTTTTTTTCAAAAAGAACAGAAATATTGGAGCTGTCCATGGTAGTTTGATCCTTAAAAGTTAACTGTTATAAAATGCATATCTACATACTCAGTGTGATTAGATTTATCACCATTTGTAAAGGTCAGGATTAAATTCTTATTAGATAAATTAACCTGGCAGATACAGCAGTTATTTGCTGATAATGTGACAATCTTACTCTTGGAGCTAAGTTGCAGAACTTTAAACTTTCATAATGTCAGTGAGTGGCCTTGCTTGCAGCTTAAATCTATTTGTATGTTAATAAACAAAGTCATAGCTATCAAAAATATAACTCTTTGTGTTGACATTAGTACCAAGGCACAGAGCAAATAATCTCTATGGTAGTCGAGCAATGTGAACAAACATCAAAAAACTGTAACTTGTGTGACTTTATTGCTCCTGAAATTAATTCTTGTCCTTATGTGACCTACCATGTCTGCTATAGAAATCCAAAAGATCATAATTGTTTGATATGAAATGCAAAAAGAATAGTTAAATTGAAAGTTTAACATCATGAAATTCAAAATCCCAAGCGGTATATAAACATTAAAAGAAACTTTGGACTGCTAATCCTAGGAAATGAGTTTTATGGATTGAATTCAACAAGGCTTCAGAAATGGCTCCATCTGCTGCCTAGCAGCTGGTGAAAGGATAAATTTAATTCATTAATTCATTTGGAAAAAAGGATCCAAGTAGTAAAGACTTCATTGCTCATAATGCATATAGGTGAAAACAAACTGAAATCTGCTTCGTTTGATCACCCTAGATAATGCGCTACATTGTCATGCCTTTTGGGTGCAGGTCCTAGGGACTGGGTCAATATGGGGTTGATTTTTTATGACAATAACCAATCATTTCCAATCATTTTGATGATTAAAAAAGCTCAGGGAAATTGACAGTTTCAGTATTTAATCTAGAGAACTACAGGCATTAGAAAATTGTGCATTTTCTCATTTTACTTAAATACATATGGGAGATAGGGTATATATCTATGATTATGAAATGTACATAAACATACATATATATTTACATACAAATATAGTGTTAAAGTGTATATTTGACTTCATTGACATCTTTAACTTCTGCGACGTGTTTATGCTAGGCAATCATCCTCTACTATTTGTGGAAATATTCAAAATTACTTAATATTTACCATGAATATAAGTAAACAAATTTATGTTTGTCCAAATGTTACATGATTTAGATAACACCAGTTTCATTTTCTCTTTTCTGCACTTCATCTTCTTTTCCAACCATACCCTGCAGAGGGCTTCAAAAGATTAGAAAGTTGTACCTGCCCCAGTCTTTTCCCTTAGCCTCTGCCATGCTAATTATTTTGGCATAAGCAGATAAAACCCATAAGACACAGAGAGGGGAGCATTTAACTGCCTCAACTGTACAGGATACTTTAGCATCTTTCTATAAATATAATGGAAGTTTGAGGCCACATTTTTGAGTTGCTTACATTCAATCAGTGTAATAAGGTATTAGCAAGTTGATATTGTAGTTCTTTAACATGCAGTCCTGTTGGTGGAGTTTTTGAAATTGCTAGCATTCTAACGAGAGTGAGGTAGATTTGCCTTGGAAGGACAGGATGCACCCCACTTTTGCTGAGAAGATGAATGTTTACTGGTTGCCAGTTAATTGATCTGCAATAGAGATAAGAACATCCCAGAAAGAAAGGCTGCTTCAGTGGCCACTGTCCATTTTAGCCATTCTTTTTGGATGATGATTTCATGAATGATGTTTCGACTTCTCTTTCTCTGTGGCCCATAGCTCACTGTGCTGCGTTTGTTGGACTTACCAAAAAGGTTCTCTTTGCACCCTGTGGGCTGGGTTAAGAACCAGGGTTTATGCATTCACTTGTACTGTTGCATTGTTTAGACAGCTTTGGTTTAGTTTTGATCTTTTTTTTTTTTTTTTTTGCCTTTGAGGCTCTTCCACAGTGTCAGCTGCTGACTGATAGTAGGAAAACGGCCTCATGGTGTGAATGAAAGGGACCTAGCGGTTGGTAAACAGAGATAAGGAATAAATAGAGCACAGGCAAAAGGAGATAGTTCTGTGGGGGCCCAGATTGCTGCCAGTCTGTTCAAGGGAGATGCGGAGCCTGTCCTTTTCCCAGATTAAATTAGTGTGCGAAGTCTCCAGTGACCTCGTCCCCTTTCTCCCCACACTCTTTAGCCAAGCTGAACAGCCTCTGCTGTAAAGTATTCATTTTATCCAGGGACAAGCTGGACAATAGAACTCTCCCTGATACTTATGGACAGCTGTCTTCATTCATGGTGTGCTCAGCATTTCATTTTTCATAGGAGTTAAAAGGGTTTTTTACCTTGGCACTCAAAAGGGGCTGTAATGTAACTTTGCCAGTTCTGAAACTGCTTGGGCAGGGGGCAGGACCAGGGGTGGGGGGCAGGACCAGGGGTGGGAGCCAGCGAGCAACGAGGAGAGAGTGCTCAGGAAAGCAAGTATTTTGTTGTTGTTGTTGTGCTTACTATAATTAAACAAAGAAATGTAATTTAAAAACTGGGTTACTTGTTGAGAGGAAATATCTTTGATCCTGAAAGTTTCCTAAAATTAAGCTCATCAGGGCAAAGTAGATAATTTATCTTTCCCTCTCTGCCCTCCATGTGGCTAAATATCCTTGTATTTTATTACCTGTGCATAAGCACGAGTAAACATCAAGCCTGTAAGATACTTCGGTAGTCCAATTTCTTTTTATTTTTTTTAGTGATTTACTGCAAATATATTCAGCATTTGACTGATTAAATAGACCTTCGGCAACCTTGAGGGTCACTGTGTAGTGTACATAGAAAAATGCAGCGGCCCATTGTACCCTGGCAGCTAATGAGATTGGTCGTTAAGTAAATGACACAAAGCCTACAAAAAAGCTTACAGCTCACTAGAGTATCACAGAGTGTCCCCGCACACCACACAACGACACAAACACTGGACTAACCTAGCCCACCCTGCTGTATTCTCCATCACTGCTTCCCTGATGTCAGCGTGAGAAGCAGAACAAAGACTAGGAGAAACCGGTAAGTCAGTCTGGCAATTAAGCCCTAGGGAGAAAGTGGAACAAATCTTAGCCTAACGCTGGGGCCGCAAGTCCGTCATTTCTCGACAAGTAGGTCAGGATGAAAGGATTTTGCTCTCACTTCTGGAAATACTGCTTCAGGGATCCGTGGTCTCGGTCTGTTGTGATTGTTGTTTTCTTTTGCCATTTCACAAAAGTTTGTAAATTTCCAAAGTCAGGTAGACCCCGAAAGGCAGTGAGCAGGAATCTGAGAGGTCGGCTGGGTGTTGGAGGAACGGTGCTTTCACAAATATCTGTCATGCAGGTGTGTGTGCAGGCTTGAAAACTTTCAAATTCATGAGGCAACTTTAATTTTAGTTTGTCCTACTGCTTCTAAAAGGTAATGAAAATGTAGGGCGTGAATATGCACAGCGAAGTTCATTCTGGATGAAATAAAATTGTCCCAGCACCTCGTGTGTATTTAGCATACAGTGATAAGCATTTCCTCAATCAGTATCTTAAAAATCAATCAATCAACCACAACAAAACAAGAAAATAAAGCTCCTCTCTTCCTTGTGCATTCCAGTTCTCTTGAATCTGGAAATAAAATCATTGCTGTGAGCCTGTAATACTGAATAGGATTAGTGGTTCCTCCCTTGCTGTACTTGGGGGAAAATCAAAGCTAGCTGACACGGAAGCAGCGTTTCTTTTGGAAAAAAAAAATGCATTTGCAGCATTGAAGTGTAACATTGCAGGATCCTTTTAGAGAAATATGGCAGCAGGAAGTTGCCAGAAAGTCTTATTTGCCTTGTTGAAATGTCTGTCTGCCTTAGGTGTGTGTATTCAGAGGATGCTCAGTTCAAGAGTGGATGATTTTGTTACAAGATATTCAGGTAAATTAAATGTTTTATTCTAAGAACGGTCAGCTTAAGTGGGTTGTCAATGGCTTAATAAACTCTTGACATTCTCATGGAAAACATTAAAAAAGTATTGTTAACTTAAGTGTGATATTATAAAATAGGCATATTCATAATATCAGTGTCAAGGTTCAATTTTTAAAGGCACTGTCATTTAACATTAGAACACATGTCCAAATCGTGTGCTCAAGGATTGAAACTCTAGAGTACGTAGAAATAAGCTTGATAACTTGCATTACTTATGTGAAATATTTTATTTATGTAAGGATATAGAAATATTTTGATACAGAATAAATAGCTCATTAATATTCATGAGAGTCATAATATAGGCTCATGCAATGGTCTGACTGAGCACAGGTCACTTACTTCTTTTCTGTTTCTGTCTTGAAGTACTTGTCTTTTTTCAAATATCTTCCCAGTGTTCCTGTCATTTATGTACCCATTTAGGACTAGGTGCGTGTGTTTGAACAGTATATGATAAGATGTATTTTGAACTCTAAGAATTCTTTTCATAGTAACCAATATTTCAGAGGAAATAAATTTCCTGAAGAGGGTAGTATAATAACATCTTGTTGCTTTCAGGGGAAATATGGGTGGGAAAGATACATTTTGATTTTACTAAATTGAGATTTTTTTTTCTGAGATGTCATTTATCCTTGTGTCCTTCCTATGATAGGAATCCTGGAAAAAGTAAGCCATTTGCACATGGCTACACTTGCTACCTAGCAATTTCACTCTAGGCAGACTTGTGCAAATATATATATATATATATATATATATATATATATATATATATATAAGGTTATCGTTCTGTGTGAGCATTTGCAAGTGGAATCTCCTGAGTTACAGTTCATTTTCTATAGTTGTAACGCTCAGCCTGCTTGTGCAAGAGTGAGTGTTGCAGAAGGCGTATAGTCCTTCTGTGTGCTCCACACCCCACTCTCACGGCACAGCAAAGGGCGTGCAAACTTCACTGAACTCCGTAAGTTGCACCGCTGCGGATGAAACTGGGCGAGCTCACTTTCACAGAAATGTAACTGGCGTTCTTCAAAGCAAAACGGGGTGTGCTGTAATTAAGAGGAGAGGGCACAAATCATCACTTTTGGTTTACATAAACTTGTTTCTACCAGTACTGGTCTTTTATTTGAAACCTTTTTTTTTTTTTTTTTTTTTAATTTAATGAAGAAAATCCTCCTGGTTTTATCTGTTGTATAGTTCCCCTCTTTAACAAATTTGAAGAACTTCATTTCTGTGGAAAGAGGAAATTTTATATGACTGAACTTTTATATCAGTTTGCATATTTAATAAATGAATATAAGCCCATTTGATTCAAAAGGCTTTAGGAGGTTCTGTGAGCAATTTGGGGACTTCTTGCTTGCTTAGCCTTCATGGTCTAAGGCAAGGAGATAAAGCACCGCCGAGGGAATGAAGCAGTTATAAGTGAAAGGGACAGAAAGTCACATGAGAACCTTTGATAGTGCTGTCTCAAGTTTGCATATATTGAACCTGGATCACGCGTCCGGTCTGCGACCCTGGTGAAGTTCCGGTGCGTCTCAGGGCCGGAGTTCTGCGCTCTGTTTCGTGGGGTCGCGGCTTGGCGAGTGCGTCAAGCCCTTGGCGTAGTGTTCGGGGATTTGAACTTGAACTTGGAGTGTGAGGCAGTAAGTGGACGCACCACTGTCGTGTTAGATACCTCCCATGTGCTGGTTTCTATCAGTTCAGAACTTTTTCTTGTTTTCACTTTCAGAGCCCAAATTTTGTGAGATCCCTTGAAGGACTGTCTCAATTCCATTTTATGTGACTGCATGCTCATGTCAAGTGTAAGGTAACGTGCTAAAAATATTGAAGACATTTTAAGGATATATGATTAAATAGATAATAGATATAGCTTTCTATATATATATATATATATAGTTTTATTAGTAGCTATCAAGAGACTATATTTGAATTCTATTCTACTTCATCTTAAACTTTCTGTAGGCAGAAGTATTTAATTTCCTTTACCTTAAAAATGAAATAGCTATAATTTAAATAATTATTGCAAAGTTCTTTAACTATTGAGTTTATAGAGTTTATTTTTAATGCTTTTATTAATAATTTTGGTTTTTGTCACTGAGTTTTTAAAAAATAACTTTTTTGGCTTATTAATTTTTCTATTTTGCATTGAAATGCTGAATTAAGTATATCTTTATCTTCTTAAAAGAAATTACTATTGTAAATATTATATTTATTTTATCACCTACTTAAAAAAGTTTAATTACCTGAATATTTTGTCTTTAAAATTTCATCCCAGTGAATTAGGAGATTTCGGATTTCCTACAACCGTGTGGATTTTGTTTTGTCAAATGTCGTATTATATAAGTTACTAGACAAGAATCCATTATCCTTTTTTCTGGTTTAACTCTTTATATCTGGATTATGGGAATAATTGTTCTAATAGGCTTTGATCTGTGTATTTAAACTACAACTTCAAGAGACTGCTGATGTGAAGAGTATCTGATCTCATATTTTTTTTTGTCTACAGGAAAATTTTATTAGCTCATTATAATACCAATGCCTTCAAAGTTTTATTAGTAACTTATTTACATCATTATGTAGAATCAACTTAATAGTAAAAGAGCTTCCTAGGCCAGCGAATTTTATGGATTTATAAAATAATTTATAAAAAACACCTTCCTCAATGTCTGTATTAAATGCATGCTGCCTATGTATCCTGAAAATTTAAAGCTTGTAGTTTTCTGGGCTGAAATATATATTTAACTTATTCTAATGAAGGGTCATACTTGATTGTTCCAGGAAATGCATTGGCTTTACTATTTTGTAAAATACTCTGAATATTTTTGTGATACACTTTCTTGACTTCTTCCCAAATTTAAAAGTTGTGTAGCTACTTCAACTGGATTTTTCTAAAATGTAAGGATTTCCTTCCGCAGGGAGCCTGGCGAAGGGCCAGTGCCCAAAGCTTCACCTCGTCCTTTCATAGACGTGCTGCTGAGGCACCCAATGTCAGTCTGCGCTCCTGCGCTCGCCTGGCCTGTGACCCAACTTAGTTACTGCCACTTCTAACATCATGAAGAAGCCAATCAAAACAAATTTGCTAATTTTTAAATAGACTAACTAATATCTTCCTTCTTCAATATAGACTTCAAAGAGTATTTGAACAAGAAAGGCTTTTGTTAGTGAAAACAATTTGCAAAAGAACACCAGAAGCTAGAAGGGCGCATGTACTGTTTGCTGGCTTCTGTGCCCTCTTTGGTGTGATTCAGAATGGAGATATTTACTGCACTAAATTTGCCTCTTTTAAATAACAAACAAGGATAGGGAATTAGTCTTCACATTTTCACTCTGAAGGGTAAATATGAGGTGAGGATGAAACGTGCTTCTGAAGAAAATGAAATCAGGAAAGATTGAGGCTCTCAATATGCCTAGGCTAGAAAAAGGGCAAAAATTAGAGTACACAGCCTATTCTATCCAGAGCCCTTCATGTTTTTGTGTGTGAAAGATACCCGTGACTACCAAAAGGGTTAAAGAAAATGCATTCTGTTGCATCTGCTTACTAAATCCCTTACTTTAGTAGAAATTCAAATTTTGTAAAGATTATTCGTTTTATTGATGCATATAATTATAATCACAAGCCATCTGCTGATTTGGCAGGCATGGTTAAAATTCTCTAACTCTCATAACCTTTCAAGTACAGTGCCCTTGGGACTCTATTTCACTTTTATATTTTGGAAAACATGTAGGGACAAATCAGGGCGGTCATCTGCAGAATGTCAGACCTGGTGAAATGAAAGAGTGGGGATCAGGGTTGCTGTTTGGGTTATTTTTAATGCTAAAGGAAGTTCATTCTCTTTTCTTTTTTTCTCTTCTGCTTCTGACTTCATGAAGGATTATCCTAGTCTCTAGGATGTATTTGGGAATTTTTTTCCTAGAGATTATGGCTCTGTCCTTCTCCTCACAAAAGGCAGGTTCCAAATCTAACCAACAAGAGCACATGAAAGCCCTCCCCAGATACTGCTTACATTGGCTTTTATAGATGAATTCAGTGTATTTCAGTTAGATTTCTGGACCAATGAGCTATTCCACTGCTTTTAGTTTTCTGATCTAGCTTCAGTTGAGTAACCTTCCAGCCTAGATTTCAAACTAGTAAAACAGTTTTCACATTTTGACACACAGGCATTTTAATTTAAAGGTCAAATTTCTCAGCACTGTTTTTCATTTTTTTTTGTGGGGGGTGGAATCATATACTGACTGCATTCCCACGGTCGATGTCATCGCATGGCGCTTCTTTCCTACTAGAGACACTTGCCATTTGATGAAGTTCCATGCCAGATACATTTGTTTCCTAGCGAATGTTTCTACCATATCAAACCTCATCACCTCTTCACCAATAGGATGCCAAAGGTCAGGTGTCACAGATTAGAGTTATTATGGAGGACATATCACTAAGAAGTGAAATGAAATGAAATGAAAGTGGAAGAGAATCTAGAAAAGCCAGAGACCCCTACCTAGGACGTGGCTTTTTCACATAGAAGAGACACAGGTACAGAATTTTCCTGTCCTCTCTGTCTCTCTCTGTGTCTCTGTCTCTGCCTCTGTGTCTCTGTCTCTCTCTGTCTCTCTGTCTCTTGTTCTCTGTCTCTCTCTGTGTTTCTCTCTCTCCCTCTCTCTCTCTCTCTCTCACACACACACACACACATACACACGCACACACACACGCGCGCACACACACACCCTATGAAACAATCAACCCAGTACTATTTCCTAGGGTTTGGAAATTTAAAAGAATACCTCATTGCACCAATATTGTACATATGAAATGTTTTACAACAATGATGTAATTTGAATGTGTGTCCTACGTCACCACTATGACAGAGACCTCAGCACAAATGCTTTTTCTTTTTTCTTCTTTTGCATTTAGCACATGAGTCCACAGGATCTCATTACACAGATTGGGCTCACATGATTCTCCTGTTTTCAGCCTCCCAAGTGCTGGGATTATAGGCATGTGCCACCACATGCAGTCTCAATTGCCATCTCAGCATGCTCTGGGGGCAGGGCTGGCATAGCACACCGGGGATCGAACCCCAGTGCCTGCGTCTGCCCAAGTTATCTGCAGCCCCTCAGCCCAAATTTAACTGCACCATGAGCTATGTTCTTGGTCCCTTTCTGTGTTGCGCAGATTCTGGGAACAAGTATAGGTACAAAACCAGTGTCAAGAACACAGCTGTCATTGGCAGGCGCCTGTAATCCCAGCGCTTGGGAGGCTGAAAATGGGAGGATCACTATGAGTCTGATCTATGTAGTGAGAGCCTGAACATCCTGTAGACCCTGAAAAATACATTAAAAAAGAACATAGCTGTCAAATGACATACAGTCACAGGTGTGCATGAGTTTCCTTACAGTTAAATATCACCTAGAAGTTTAACCATCATGATGAAGTCACTTGACCAGTTGCCTTATCTTCCTCATCAATAATGTCTCTCACATTAAGGGAATCGCCAGCATCGTTTTCATCCCCCCAAATTCTGTAACTTTGCAAACATTTTATGATTCAAACATCTAATGAATTTGAAAAGCAGTTCCAAGACAGTGTAAGTGCCCATTATACCTCTCCAATTCATGTATTTAGCAGGCCAATTAACCTTGATACAAGAACCACAGAACTTGAGCTCTGAGCTACCCATCAGATCATAAGTTAAACATTTAGCCAAACAGCCAGAAAGCTTCCTTCCCTGAGTATAAACATGGATAATAAAGCAGCTGATAATTGATTTTTCTTCCTCTAAGTATTGTGGTGTCAAGTTGAAAACATTTTTCTAGAATAATGATAGTCATAAAATAGAGAACATCACCCTTCTAAGTATTTTATAACTGTACATTTTTCTGATTCTCAAGATCACCACCATCACCACAATGGCTTATCATGTGAAATGTACCATCAGTCCCCATCCAGAGAAGGGAAAGATGTGCCAGGTGGTGCCTCACACCTGCTGTGACTCAGAGCTGCACAGGGTACAAGTCCACCCAGTGCTGTGACCAGGGAGAGGCTGTGTGACCCCTCACATTCTGTTTCTGTGCTTTTCTTTGGAGGTTTGTCATTAGCATTTTACTTGAAAGAAAGCTTTGTAATTTGAAAAAAATCCTTGGAAACACAGATTACAGGTTACAAACATGTTTAGACATATTGTAGTATTTGTTTTTATACTTTAGTTCTTAATTAGGCAATCTCTATTACAATACTCATATAGTTTCCTTAGGTTATTATAGAAGATTAACCTGGGAGCACTTGTTAATGTTTTGCAAACACCACATTGAAAGTAAAACAATAAGTAAAAAGAGTCAAGTTAATGAGGTTTGACAAAAATCCTTCAGAACTGAAATTGTAATTAAAATTATTTTATGTTTGTCAATACCTAGCAGAGACCTGTTGGGTGGAAGAGATTGGTCGAGGATGTTGACCTGAACCTTATAGAGTCATAAGTGATGGCCATTTGGCTTGTATAGCTAGGTGAATAGTTAATGAAGATAGGTAATTTAGAATGAAGAGGTTAAATGGAGGAAATGCATAAACGTTTGACAAAAAAAGAAAAAAATTTAAGAATAAAAATTTCATTCCCCATATTATAACTGTTCTATATGGACATCAAATCAAGTTCACAAGTTTAAAATACTGTAAACTTGTGTAGCTGGATTAAAATGTTGCTTGTGCTTTTTATGTATTATGGTCTCCAGGAGAGTGAAGTAAAGAAAACAAATGGCAGAGCGAGAAAATTGGGAATAGGCTATTTAGGCTCTGTGCAATCAGTCAGCTAAGAACCAGGCATGTGTCTGGAGGTTTTCTGAAGTATAGAGGATGAACAGAAGCACAGGAGCTGCCCCTTCAGCTCCTTGCCAGTTGAGGAAGAACAAAGTGACACAGGCGGCCCTCCAAACCTGGTTCTGGGCGTTGCCCACATGATGGTGCCTTTGCATAATAATGTTGTCAGGGCAAATCTGAAGCAGGGTGTTGCCACATAGGGCTCTACTCTGCTGTTCAGCTACAAGCATGGGTCCAGGGTACCTCACTGAGCACAGCCAAGTCTATCTATCTTCTAAAGGTAGCTTCAGGGAAGCTTCTGTAGATGAGGGACTTAAAACGTCTTGACTCCAGGGTGCAGATGGTTGGGTAGGGTTTCAGGGGGCGCACTCACCTAATGTGCTGGAGCCTTGAGTTTGATCTTTAGTGTCAAAAAAGTCTTGTATCTGTTCACATACTCATTGAGAGTCTACTGTACTCCAGCAACCGCGCTCAGCAATAGCCATCAGACATGAGCAGCCAGGGAGCTCACCAGAGTGGGCAGGGCAAGCAGACAAGCATCAGTAGAGCAGGACCTGCCCCCTGGAGGAGGCTGGTCCAGGACACAGACCTGAAAAGCCCTGGAGTCATAAAGGGCAACCTTTAGATTAGATAACTAGGCGAATGGGTAACAAAGATAGGGCAATTTAGAGGGAGGAGATTAATTAGAGGAAAAGATGCTGGGCTCTTGTACATAGTGAAATATAAGGCAACCTTGTTGTGGTGGTGTGTATGCAGCTGGCCCACAGGGAGGAGGGTCAAAGGTGAGATCCAGGATGAAGAGATGAGTATTGGGATGCAGTTGCCAAGGACAACGTACGGAATGAGGAAAGAACCAAAAAGGGGACTGCAGGAAATAGCAATGCTAGGTGAGCAGGTGAGAGGAAGATGATTCAACAACAACAAACATAATTTAGAGAAGGCCATAAAAAGCCAGGAATATTATGAAAACATATAAACAGTTTCTCAAGGAAAGACTGGGTAATAGTGTTAGTTGCATAAAAAGTGACAGTTCAATGGAATTTAATATGTCAATGGGGTATTGCTGGTGCCGTAGCCAGAGGAACTTTGGTGGAATCAGGGCTTGGAAGTCAGACGGCCATGAGTTGTATAGGGAAAGAAAGAGAGGGGAGAAAAAAAGAAACAGTGAAGGAATCTTGACAAGTTTGACTGTGAGAAATAAGGACAGCAATCCAGAGAGGAAAAATACGCTTATATACTAAGAAGAAAGAAACAGAGGAGACAAGAAGTTGAAAAATTTAAAAAGATAGAAGGAAAAAAAGAAAAGCAGAGGAAGGTTGGCCTGATAGCTCAGTGGACTAAAACGCCTGCTTGGACAGAGCGCAGCCACTGGGGCTCGATCCCTGGTGTGCCGTGCCGACCCCACCCTGGGGGTGAGCTGAGATGGTGATTGAGAATGGGCGTGATGGCTATAATCCCAGCGCTTGGGAGGCTGAAAACAGGAGAATCACTACAAGTATGATCTACACAGTGAGACCCTGTAGACCCTGTCCTAAACATAGAAGAAAAAGAAAGAAAGGAAGGAAGGAAGAAAGGAAAGAAGGAAGGAAGGAAGGAAGGAAGGAAGAAAGAAAGAAAGAAAGAAAGAAAG
>NDGN010148681.1:0-17958 GCA_002564285.1 Tympanoctomys barrerae
CAAAGAACTCCACCAAGAAGCTACTAGAATTAATACAGAAATTCAGCAGCATAGCCGGTTATATGTTCAATTAACTTTGGATAAAATAGCCCCAAACCAAGCCAGTTTCAAATGCTTTCTTATTTAAAAGCGATATCTCTTGTTCCACTCCTAGGATTTTTTATTGTTTAATATTTCTTAGCAAACCTGAAGCAATATGAGCTTTTCCCATTTAGCCTGTTCAATGGAATCATAGCAGATGGTAGAATTTTCAATAACTCATTATTTGGTACTATGAATGACAGTGGGTCTAATAGATCAGATTATGCCACCTGAATAATACCTTGACAACTAGAGCATTGTTTCCTGTGTTGGCTGAGACTGAGGACTCTCCTTTGGTGGCTCCTATCACAGAGCACTCAGTTAGATAGCGCATGTGATCTTCATACATCTGACCTAGAATGCTTCTGCTCACATGTTCATATCACGTGCTTCATATCAAGGATGTGTTTCATATTTGAATAAGGAAAAAATGGAATTATGCAGAATGGCGTCCTCAGGGCAAACCTACATGACTTTTCTCTTTGCCCATTCATCATATTGTTTTCAGGCTGTCTTAAGGATGCTCCTCACAACTATTTTCAGAAAGTTTTGCACATCTGTGGTCATGCCAAATAATTCCTCCGACCCAGCCATCTGTGGAATTATTGATAGGATCCCCTGCTCATTTATTCTGGGCACTCATGCAGCAGAGGCATCCATGTTCTGTAGAATTCTCCATGGTGTGCACCAGCTGCTGGACCTACAGCCCACTCTCTGGGTGTCTTGCACATCTGGACCTGGTCCTTTACTTTCTCTGATGTTTTCTTGGTGATCTAGGGACATTAGCTAGTTATTTGGTGAATGCTGATTCATCTGTCACATGACTACAGTGACACAGGCCTTCTGGTGACTATGGATTTGATTGCTTTCTGTTCCAAATTTCTAGTTGGCCCTTTGGAATTTGAGATTCCATTACAATAGCAGTAGTGGGTTGCTATTCTCCACCCAGTCAGCTATTTCCCCAAGGCTTGGGGCTATTTTATTCAAAGTTAATTGACCAGACTTTTCTTTGCAGGTTTTCACCACTTTTATCCAAGAAGGGTAGAGAGCCATCTTAGCATTAAATTTTCATGAAATTTTCCATTCTCTCTCTCTCTCTCTTTTTTTGACAAAAATATTCTTAGTTTGGAAGATAGCCTTGCCTCACTGCACATCTCTGTCATAAGTACTGAAATTCCAATGTAGACATGCATGAATCATCCCTATAACTCTTCTTACATTTAGCAAATTAGACAAACAGCTTTCAAGAGACACATGGAGAAAATAAGGAACAGACTTCTTTTTCTTTTCTTCCATCCTGCTTTTGCTCAATTCCACTTGAAGCTGCTTCTGTTTGGCAGCTCTGAGGATTCAAATGTATGATGAAGTTTACGTTTCTCATATTCCCAGAGGTTTCTTGCTGTACTGAACAGGGATTGGATACTTTCCATGCAGTGCCACATATCAGTTCTCTGGCTGAGGCAATTCTTAAGTTCAACCACTCTCTACTGTAAGAGACACACTTCCCTTTTTCTTATGTTAGTTTCTTTGGGATTCCTGACTCCTCTTTGGCTCTTGATTGTTAGGATTTATAGCAAAGATTAGCAACCACTTGATGCTTTCAAGAAGAGAGGGACTCAGTACCAGAATGAAGGCATGCACACACTGTGTTGGAGGAGTAAGGAGCCAAGATAACTTATTGCCAGCCAATAATCAGGCAAATGCTGTGGAGATAGCGTGTCTACCAACATATCCATGGCTACTGCATCTCCAGCCTCTTCCGTCAGTGCAGGCCAGCATGCTGCCCCACAGCCCAGAGCATCTCCTGCACCCTGCTTCTCTGCCTGCCCCACTAAAACCACCAAGAATGGCTCCACCCATTCCATTTTCCAAACACGGATGAGCGCATCTCAGCAGCAGAAGCTGATCACATCGAGACAGCCACTTGGAACTGCACCTGGGAGGTTTAGCTGTAAACATGTTGACCTTGAGACACAGGAGATGCAGAGAACATGGTGTGACACTTCCCTGAGCCCCAGGTTACAGAGCGTAGCATACATGTGTTTGCTTTTCCAGTCCAGCTCCTCTTGTCGTGCGGGAGTTCAGAATCTACATCCTACCTGGCACGCTCTTTCTGCCCCCTCTGCATTTTGGAGTTCTGTTTTTTCAGTCATTTGTAGTCTGTAAGAAGTAATATCTAGCTGTTTATAATTTTTTAAATTAATGATAATAGATTAATATTTTCACTACTGGTGAAAAGCTTGCATTAGTGCTGATGTCTTCTTGAGTCATTGACTCAGCTTCATAAATAACTTTATTAGAAACATTAGGTCCCAGGCCAGCTGAAAAGGTAGAGGAGGATTTTGGTGCCTTGCAGTTAGGCTACACATGGAGTCCACCCTCATTCCTTATGTCCCCAGAAGGCCTGAAATGCTTTGTGATGTAATATAAATCAATTTATTTGTTTATGGTCATGAAATTAATAACATTATTCTACCATTAAATACCAGTATATTCAAAAGGACAGAGAAAAAGTAAAGCATTTATCCTTGCAATATTTGTGGAAGTCTAGAAAAATATTGTTTAGAATACCAACTAAAAGTACCTATTTCACAGGTGACAAAAATTTTCAAATACTTTGGAGTCAGTGTACAAAACTCTCTTGTCTTAGAACTTTCTAATTTCAGCAGTAATGTCTGGTGAGTAAAAAAAGATTAAAAATTGTGTGCCCTCAAAATTCCTAACCTGTAATTGAGAGAATGGCTTAGAATTCTGCTTGGATTTTGCATTCATGTGTGAAGGGTAAACTATAGCATGGAATGACAATTCTTTGAAAATGTCCCCAGTGGTGGAATTGTCAAGAAACCACTGTCCTGGCCTCTCTTGTCTGTTCCCTTGCCCTGGCCTTGATCTCATCCTCCTGCTTTCTGTGCTTGTCACTTTTTCATTGTCAATGTTTTTGCTTTTGACTACTTCTGTCTTTGACTTCTATTTTTCTTCTGAAAGAAAAATTTTTATTGCCTCAAGAGTTTATTTCATTCGGTAAATGAAGCACTTCTGGAAACCTCATAATTTTTGTAAAGCTTTTACTAAAACTGTACCATGACAGGAACATAGTTCAAAGCAAAATATTCAAGACATTATAACAACACAAATAGTGAGGAAAGAGTGGTTTTTCTGTGTTGGAAAATAAAAATTTGGTGTTACTGACAATACTGATTTTTCATGAGATCTATGACTCACTATGTTGAATAAATTCCACATGGTAACGAACATCAGACACTGTAAACCACAGTGACTATATGGGGAGAAGTTTTAATTAGCTACAGAAATAAAATAAAGCATCCCAAAATTGTACACCGAGTGTCTAGAAGATGGGTGACTGTTTCTTTAACTAGATATCAAAAATATGAATGACATTTAAATTCAAATTTAAGGCAAAAGAAATAATGTGCATACTTATTAAGAACCGACAGAAAACTGTCTACACTCTCTACTATAAATACTATGTGAAAATGACTGAGCTAATTCATTTTCTGTAATTTCCCTAAAAAGAAACTAATTTTTATACTAATATGTTTCAATGTTCAAGGCTATTTTTGTTAGGTTGCATAATCTAAGTTGTTTGTGCAAGGAATGAGCCACTGTGGATTTTTATAGAGAGAGGATAAAAGAGAGACCAGAAAGTTCAGCTTGTCAGTTCCAGAATAGTAAGATACCGCTGTCCTGTTCCCCACTGTGCTCAGGGTTATGCGGAACACAGCTCAGTTCTCAGCCACTGTGTATATACTGAATAGCTGATGTCTCTATGACAATAGGCAGACAGCGCTCATTATAGAGTTTGTCTTTAGGAAAAGTCTGGACATAAGTTTTGTATTTTCTCAGTCCTGCCTTGTACCACACTCTGCACTCTTCTCTTTCACAAGTATTATCTGACCTCATTCACTTCTTTCATAGTCTGAGTGGGTTGTGGGAGGAGGGATCAGTTCCAGCTCACTCCACAATGATTTTATGGCATTAATTTTCTAACTGAAAGGCAGTAGCCATGAACATGTCACCAAGTAGTGTTTATTACAGTACATGTGCCCAAGCCTGCTGGCTCATCCTGCAAAGAGTGGTCAATTCTGGCAGGGGACCATGCTGTCTTCAGGAGCCCTCACCACGACAGGCAGACACTGAGCCCATGCAAGTACAAACAGTGCTTTCTGCTGCGGCACTTTGGCTTCCTGTTCTCAGGGACCAGCAGGTAAGAAAAGTCAGCATGACCACAGAAGAAACTCGGCTGAGCCTCAGGAAGAGGCAGTACAGCCCTGATGTAGCAGTATCAGAGAAGAGAATGCATATCGCCCCAGGACCCATGAGGCACCTGCTGCTGCTCCATGGTCCATAGTGAGTGTGCATGTCACAGCCTGGCATGGAGCTCACGGCGTCACAAATGGAGACTTTAGTCCAATCACCTCGTAGGCACAAGATCTACTAAGGTGATAGCCAAGGGTAAGGTAGGACTTGAAACACACCGTGTAACTAGAGAGTATCAGAAATAATTCCCACTGATAGATTAGCTATGCCAATAGGTCTTCACTTCCTCTCCCATTCCCATTGTCTGTTCAAAATTTCCCTAGGAAGAGAAGCCCGTAAGAAGTATGAAGGAAGGCATCGTGTCTCTGTGCAGAGTGAGGCAAAGGGCATAAGAATACACTTCTCAGGCCTCTGATCTCAGGAAGCAGAACACACTCAGAACCTCAGTGGCTACCTAACTCCAGCCATGGCCACATTTCATGGGATGATCATCTCATTGGTCAGTGTGGCACAGACTCAATGTTGAGCTTGCCTGTTCAGAGGAGAATCAAGTCACCTTGGACAGCAGCATTGGCTCCCCAGGAGGGCTTGCCAAACTCTCTTCATCCTCAGCCTAATTCACATTCAATTAACCTTGGTTCTGTCCTTTCCTTGGCCACTCAGGGTCACATCTGAATTGGGATCTGATGGTAGGGAGGTACAAGGGGGGGATAGACAGGGACATAGTGTACGAAGTGGCTGACATGGCCTAGGTGATACAGCGGATGGTTATAAAAATGATCACACGCTTAGTGGAAATTGCTCTGCATTAAACCTTTGCAGATGTAGAAAAGGTATTTTAAGGGAGCAGCTGGCGCATATTTAGAGGAAGCCCCAGACCCCATGCCCACCCTGACAGCAGCCCACCACAGCAACAGCTCACCCAAGCAACGGCTCACACTTGATTGGCCTAAAATACACCAATCAGTGAAGATCATGTAAGCTTTACTCCACCCTAGCAGCAAAGACTAAGACCCCGATTGGCTTAGAACCCCCATTAGAGCAGGCAGAGCAAAGACCCAGGTGGAGAAGCTCATTTTCAGCTCTCTCTTGCTGGGTAACTTGCTGCTCAGCGGCTTTGTCCATGCCTTCCCGATATTATAAGTAGTCCTCTCCTTTGCACTACTTTTATTTCTGAGTTCCTTATTCTGTGGTGGATGACTTGATTGTCCTGTTCTCCACTTGCAGTTCTTTGGTTTTGAGTCATTCTGGACCCAGTCTTGCATTCCTTACCAGAGTGAGGGCCTGAACCCAGAAGAAGCAGGAGAAGCCCCTATCATCCCAGACCCCTGCTATGCAGCATGGTGGCTTTTCCATTGTCCCTTCGTCTCTCCATTTTCCGTCATAGCTGGCTTACAGGAGGACCTGTACTCACAAAAACACTTTCTAGATGAACTTGCTCATTTGTAATAGGTAAGTTTTTGTTGGCGTTATAGAACTAGCTGCCAGTTTCATTTTGAAAGGTTCGTGTTTCCTGTCTTTCAGAAACTTACCATATTTTCAAGTGTATTCAAGAGACTTTTCCAGTTCTTGCTGCTCTTGAAGGTAATTCTCATAAGTTAATGTTTTCTCATTTTTTGTTTAATTAAATATATGAGAGGGAGAGAAAGTCTGCAGAATTTGGTGGGGAAAAAGGAGGCACTTTCATATTAAATGTTATCAATGGCAGTAGAATGAAGTTTCACCTTAGTTGACTTTGGGACCTTCACCATAGATTGGTGGAGAACACGCATAGAAAGGTGTGTCTGGGAAAGTCATGCACACTGATGCGGCCTGCAGGATCTGTGTCTGATCCTTATCTCCTTCTCCTCTGGCATTCACCTCCCACTCTGCTTCCTGGCCACAAAGCACCAAGCAGCTTTGTTTCATCGTATCTTTTTGCCATGGCAACCCTGTCTTGAAACCAGATCATCATGGTCTTAAAATGCAAAAGGAATTAAATCTCTTTTCCTTTAAATTGTGAATATTTAGTGTTTTTGTGACAGTGATGAGAAAGCTTAACAGAACACTAGTATCAGAGGAGAGGAGTTGTTGCTATGACTACAACTCATCATGTGGTTTAGAGGCCTTAGTAACTGGTTTGTGGGAGGATTTTGGAAAACCTTAGAGATATGGGCTTCTCTCTGCTATGAGAAGAGTTTGATGGGTGATTCTGGTCAGAGCTCTAAGGACCAGAGTACTGATAGGAATGTGGACAGAAGTGGCCAGGCTCCCAAGGTTTCATTTAGTAACAAAGACTAAATGGTGCTGCATTTGGACTAAAGGCCATGTTTACACTCTGGAAAACAAAAAAAATTATATATATATATATATATATATATATATATATATATTTCAATTTGATCAGGTCCTGGGGCTTTGCTGCTGCAGACTAAGGTGGATGTTTACGGAGTAACTAATCTGGTAGAGGAAATATCAAAATAGGTACATTTCAAACTATCTCAATATTTAGGCTGTGACATAGATACTGCTGGTTGCTGTAAGAGTTATAGTAAGAATCAAGGTCAAAAGACTGAGCTGAAAAATGTAATGTTTGGCCAAGAAACAACTAGATGAAAATCGAGGTCAAAGGAGGTATGAGTGCTGAATACTTTAGATCCTTAATAATCAACAACAAAAAGTATTCTGTACAGGGATAAAAGGAAGATGCCTCCAGAACATCTCAGGAATGAGTAAAACCCATCCACTGCAAGCCCAAGGGTCCCAAACTGTCAACTCTTCTTTCAAGATAGTCCTGGAACCCGTGTTAGAGAAGGTCTCCCTAAGGAAGTGGTTTGCCAGAATTGATGTCCCAGTGTTCAGCCATCCAGGCTTTCACAGGCTGCTGTCTCCATGATGCAAGCAAAATAAGTTGTTTCCACTGCAGCAGATTTGGCATAGTCAACACGATGCAAAAGTTGTCAGGTAAAGGAGAATCCACCTACACTTGAATAGAAGTCTTGGGAGTCCAGGTAAGGAACTCCTCAGAAGCTAGTACATCTGAAAGTGTGGTGGAGATCCCAGGAAGTCAGAGACGTCAGGAACATAGGATGTTTGTGGAAGAAAGATCCAGGTCTTGAATGGAACTAGCCCACTAGAGAGGCCATCTGGGGGGCAACCAGCCTGGCCACAGGGGCAGGGCCACTCAAGATGGATGGAACATGGCTGTTAAATTGGAGTTCCACTTTGATAGGTTTTGGTATCTGCTCCACACTGATGGAGCACCACCCCTCTGAGTGTGACTAGGTGAGTCACAGAGGACAGCCCTGGTGTGCATATCTGGTCCCTACTCCGGGCCCTCTGCACTTCGCTTCCTTCTCTATTCCTGAGCCACCATGAGCTCAGAAGCTTCCCTTGTTCATGTCCTTCTACTATGATATCCCTCCCCAGAGCCAGTTGATCAAGTACTGAAAATGTAAGTGAACTTCCTTTAAGAGGTGGGTGTTTGACATGGTGTCTTTGTGACCAGAAAGGTAGTGAATCATTCAGACTTAAAAATCTTTTATATTAATTCCAGTAAGATTTCTCTTAGTTTCAACTGTCTTTTTTCTTTTTCTTTCTCTCTCTCTCTCTTTCTTTCTTTCTTGCTTTCTTTTTTTCTTTCTTTCTTCCTTGCTTTCCTTTTTTCCTTTCTTTCCTCCTTCCTTCCTTCCTTCCTTTCTTGTCTATTTGAGAAAGGGTCTTGCTATGCAGTTCAGGCTGGCCTTGAACTCACAACAACCTTCCTGCTTCAGCCTCCCAAATGCTTGGTTTACAGGCATGAGCCACCAAGCCCAGCTTCAACTATCTTTCTTAACACTGTCACTTTTAGATGCTTGTTTTATTCTTTTATTTCTACTAGCTAATTGACTTTTATTTATAGTCGCTAATTGATTTGTATTGGCCTATTAATTCAGGACTATATCCTAAATTAAACATCCTTCTCCCCTTTGCAAGCACTTCTATTTTGTGTTTATACCCTGTATCAGTGCTACAGTTTGAAAGGATGCATTCTTCTGAAGTTCACCTAAGAGCTTGAACCTGGTGTGACAGTAACATACGATGGAACATTTGGTAGGTGATGGAGGCATGACACAATCCTTATGGACAGGACTTGGACTTTATGAAATGGCTGAGAGAAACTGGCCACACCCTTGTACCCCTCTGCCATGTGAAGACACAGGGTTCATCTCTGGAGGACACAGGAGCAAGGTTCCATCTTGAAATCAGAGGAACTGGCACTTCTGCAGACAGCAAATCCATTGAATCTTGATTTTCCCAGGACTTGAGGATATCCCAGGCTCAAGAAATGTGAAATGTAAACTTCTATTATTTATAAACTGCTGAGTGTTAGGTATTTTATGTACACAACACAAGTGAACTATCATGATCAGCTATCTAACTTAGCCACTGGTACAGCTTGCAGTCAGATGTCCCCCTGTGCCTCATGCAGTCAGGGGGCAGGCTTGTAGAGTTTGTGATGGACTTATGGTCCAATGCTCAGATTACAGCAGTGAGCATTACACCCACCCTATGTCATTGAGCCTGCATGCCATGGAAGGTCCCTACATACAATAAAAGGCTTCTCTTTCACTCCTCCCCTCTACTTTTGTTAATTTTGCTGCTTTCCACCACTGTGAATTGCTGCCCTCTGCCATGTGCCACCCTGCCTTGGAGCGAGCTGAGTATAGAGAGAAACCTCCACAAACTGTGAACTAAATAAACCTTTCCTTCCTTCCTAAGTGTTGGGTGTTAGGTGTTTTGTCCCAGCAGTGACAGAAAAGGAACCAAGACAACTACCTTAACTCAAACATCTTAATGCCAGATATGGAATAAGTCTGAAAAGGTATTACAGCATGAATGTAGCCTGTGGAGAAGAAGGTTGGACTAAGCCTGAATATGTTACCTCTTTTCGCTATCTAGAAGATAGTCAAGGAAACTTGATCTGCTGGTTCTCTGTCTGGGTCTACTCTGACTTCTGCTGCCCTTCTGCAGTCTACCTTGCTCATATAAGAACCTACAAGACGGCCCATGATCACACATACATTGTAGGAAGTTAAAATCTCTGTATATTATAGATACAAGTTAGGGCAGTTTGTGTAGCTGCTACACAAAGATTGCTACAGCAAGCATATTTTGCCAATCATAGCCCTTTTTTTTCTGGTAATCATGGAAAACTGCTTATTGTGAGCACTTATTACCCAATTGAAATGATCTCTTTTAAGGCTAGAGTGTGATTTTGAGTTTTATCCAATTGGAAGCTTATCAGGAAGCATGATTGCCTGTCTTAATGCCTTATATACAATCAGAAAATATATGTTAATTAGGTAAATTCTCTGCAAGTATGTTTTTGAAATGCTGAGTTTAGAAGAACTTGTTTTCAAAATTACCAAAGACAAGTTCACAGGAGCAAGGTCAATCTTCGTCCATTTTCTGATACCCTGATTGCTAGAGGAGAGACAATTTATAAAGAAATATGAATGTATTTATTACAACTCTGAAGGTTGTGAAGCCTCCTGTGCAGGTGCTTGTGGTGCGGGTTTCCTTGCGATGCCCTAACTCACCAGCAGACGCCATGGCAACAGAGCTGTGGGGCGGGGCATGGGAGCGCAGGTCTCCAGGAGCTCCTCTACCCTAAACTGCGAGCACCACACATTCATTATCATCAGCATGTAAACTCGGTGATTAGTTTTCCAAAATTTAATTCTGAGGAACACATTCAAACTATAGTAAAGTCTAAAGCCAAAGGCAAAATAAAACATAAAAAGAACAACCATGCACGTTCAGGAGTGCCAGGGCTGTCCCTGTGCCCTGTTCCTGCCTTTGTTCTGTGTAGAATTTTACTTGCTTTAAATTTTGATTTTATTTAGGACTCCGGTTTTCATTTTCTTCACTGAGATGTAGCAAATCTTTTTCAGACAACTTGGTGTCTGACTTCCACGTAACTCTTCTGGTAAGCCACATTCACACTGTAACTCTCCAATGCCGCCAACTTTGGTCTGACTGGCCCTTTAATTTCCTCCAAATTTATTGTGCTAACTAAACGGAGCACATATTAGAGGTACTGGTCAACTGGATGTGCAGTTTTAAAACTTTGCCAGTTCTGTTGTATTTTTAACATACACGTCCTATAAATATCAAGAAATGAATCTGTCCATTTCTTCTGTGTCTTCTGTTCTGTGAGTGTAAAGATTCCCTGTATCTTCAATTTGGAGGCATTCCAGAGTTGCAGATATGATACTCAGCATACACATAAGTGGAGTTCACTGTTTCTTCACTTTTTTATTTGCTTCCTTTGCCGTAAAATTTACATACAAGAAAATGTTCAAATAGTGAGTTTCATTTCATGATTTTTTTGACAAATATTTGATCTCTTTCATACACAGCTCCATGGATATAGAATTTTTCTTTCTTATATGTCTAGTAGGCAACATCTCTAAGCTCACAAGCATTTGATTTCTGACTAAACCTCACTGGCATCAGAAAAATCAGGAAACAAACTTTGCTGATAATCAGAATCATGTTATGGCGTCTTGTTAGCTGGGTCTATGCACTACTGCATCCTCCCGTAGTCTGCCCTCGACTGTGGCTGGCGTCTGCGGCCCGAGTGCAGACTTGTGTACATGGTGCTCGGCACCTTCTTGACTTTTGTGGGGGCAGAGAAGCTGCTCCTCTCATTCAGATTCCATTGCTACTAGATGCTGTGTGCCTGGCTCTCAGAGGAGAGAGACTTTCTCTGTCTTTGTGTGCCTTCTCCCCCTGACGACGCACCTGTAGCTTATGTCCGTTACAGAATTTATATGGAAGGAGCCGCTCTGCCAGTTCTTTGGCCATATTAAGGTTTTTCAGGACTCTGTTCTCTCTGAGACAAAGTGCTTTTTCCTTTTATCCTCCTGCGGCATCAATGCGTCATCAACTGGATCCTGAAGATGTGGGGTTTTCTGGTCCTCTTCCGGTGGCTTAGGGCTTTGCTGCCTGTGTGAGAAGGATTGTGGCTTGGCCGTGGGACCCCTGAGGACTGATCTTCCCGTCCATGTGGGAATCCATCTGCCCCCAGATCCCCAACCAACCTTTTCACTTAAGGGTCCATGGACATTCGACGGCCCAGGGGAAGGTGAATATGAGACAGTGAAACACAGTTCTAGGACTGGGACTCCCAGAGAACCCAAATGTCACATGAGTGCACACTTGATGCTCAGGCCTGACCTTTTCAGTCCCATTTCTTCTTCTCCACTTACTCAGTCGGTGTCTCAGTTACTTTTCACTCATTGCTGAGACAAAACACTGATGCCCAAAACTGGGGAAGGAAAGGTTTATTTAGCTCGCAGTTTGTGGAGGTTTCAGCCCACAATCAGCAGACTCCAAGGCTGGCAGTCATGACTCAGAGTAACAGTGCAAGGCAGCAGAAGACAGCGAAAACAACAAGAGCAAAGTGCGGGGGCTTTTTTCCTTCCCTTAGATTGCATGCAGATTACCTGCCCTATGGTGGGTCTCTACACCCAAGAATGTAAAACTGCTAAGACACTTATTCAAGCTTCTAAATTGTTCAAATTGACACGTATCAACGATTACAGTGGATAATGATTTTTCCCTCTTTGCTCTTCTCCAGGCAAGAGAGCTCTAGAGCCCCATCTCTCTTGAGAGACACCCATCTTGCTTTGAAATCTAGGTGGATAGCTTGGCTTCCACGTCAGCTCTGCAAGGAGGCTATGTTCCTAACCATTCCTCATGCTGCTGCCCAGGCAGTTGGGAAGTCGAGGATTTAAGACCTGTCATACACCACAGAGGCTCAGTTTATTCAGAATGGCAAGTCAGGCATAGCAAAGGAATTTCATCAAGAGAATAACATACTCAGATTTGGGCTTTAGAGAAACAATCACCAATAATGTTAAAATCTGAGAGACAGAAATGTTAGGCTATAAATAATTATAGACAGAAGAGATGGAGAATCTAGATAAGAGTGGATTTAAAAATATCAAAATTTTCTCTGACTGAAGGACCAATTAGTTAAAAGGAAGACAGGACAACACTGGTTTAACTGCATATTCAGTTGGCTATGATGTTAATAATGATTCTTATTTAATTATCAAGTAAGTCCTAGTTTGAACTAAAAAATTACACTTGGAAATTCCCAGTGTGGCAAACTGGGTCAGAGTCATGAAGCGAGTGAAGGTTTGCTTTAAATGGGTAAATACTAAAAAAGGGATTGCTACAGAAACTACTGAATTCCACACTGGCTAGTGGCGTTCAGCTGAGAGTAGGTTGTATGAGTTCAGGAATCAAAAGAAAGGTGGAGAAATTGATTTTGTAGTGTTGCTTCCATGGAGATTTGTTGGTATAAATGAAATTATCCAGAAAATATAGTTAGAAATAGCAGGAAAGAGCCTGATAGAGGCTGGAGTGGGAAACACTGAAGAATATTGATGCTACGCAGTGCAGAGAACTGACATTAAAGACAAGCTGAAGAATTGAAATGTGGATGGGCAGAAGTGTAGTGTCAAGTGGGCTTTGGGAGACTTAAGAATTAGGCCTAAAATTCACAGATGAATTATCAAATCCAGACAACAGAAGAAATTCCCAAGAGAGTGCTGTGCAGGTAAAGAATTCACAAAAGACCTCTACCCTGTCCATCTGATATGTGATCTCAGGAGCGAAAACTCTCTTTGGAAAAATAAAATTGTTTACAGCAATGGTAAGTCTCCCAACACCATAGGACTAATTTTATCCATTTTTCTTATATACATATTTAGATTGATAAAGTCAAGAGATAAAGAGAACTATAACATATGATTCAAAATGCAAATAACTCATGTTATGTGCTACTATTTCCTTATATTTCAAACTATCACAAGTTCTTTCCCTCTGGAGAAAGAAGCGTAACATAGAATAGGCAAAGAACGGTGACAAGGAGAAAGAAAGTTTTAACCAATTCTCAGAAGTGCACACACATGGGTGCCACTGTTCCATTATATCAAAAGATGTGATTAATACATAATAAAAATCACATTCTGGAGGAATCGTCTCACACCGGCTTCTTCAGGAGAATTCATTTTTCACTACTGAGGGGGTCAATATTTATCCACATAAAATTTAAAGTTACTCTCATCTTCCTATAAAAGTAATTTTATTTATGTGACTGCACAGCTTCTCCTAACTGCATTTTTAAGGAATGAAGTCTTCTTGCTTTCCAGTTATTTAGATGCAAATCTTCAGTATCATTTATACTTTCTGCATCATTTTATGCTAAGTAATGTCAACCAATTTCCATATCTCCCTGCTGCTGAAACAAAGGAGAGCTCTGATATTTGTGCAGTGTTCTTTCTGTGTGCCTAACTAAAAGTCTCTAATCCCTTTTCATCTGGAACTGCAAACCTTTCAATTTATTTTCTGTTTTGTTTAAACTCTTCCTTTGTGTTACTTCTCATTGTGTGTAATGTACACCTTCTATGACCTGCCTAGGGGCCTCACAGGTTTAAAACAGTCAGCAGGATTTTTCTTACCTTTAACAATGCCCTGACATTGGTTGAATTTGCCCTTATCTGCCTATTATTTTTTTCTTTTGCTCTTTGCATGGTCATTCATAAACATGTCTCTTGCTAACTCTGACTTTTGCTCTTTCTCATGGTCTCAGGAAAGAGGAATAGACTCTAATCTGCATTATTCCTGGAGTGGGAAACACTGACTGTCCCTTTCATCTGACCTGTTTGTAATTCATCTAAAATTCTTTCCTCTGCACCCTGCTGACATTCTCCATATATTATTTTAGCAGATTTGGAGAGAGTGCTATTTTCATCAATTTCTTTCTCTTTTCCTTCAGCAATGATTCTTGGTCTGTTTTCATCCTATATAGATAGACTGATAAATAGATGTATGATACATGCATATTTTATACACACACAGTCATCTCTTTTCTTCCCTCTTATCTGTCAAGTCCCTTTTATCCTCTCTTGCTTTAGGTCGCCCAGGTATACACTTCCTTGTCTACATTGTATGGGCTTCCACTGAGCAGATTTGTGGGCACTCAACCTTTCCCATACGTTAGAATTATGTTGGAATTTAAAAAGAAAATATGAGTTTTTTATATCAAGATTAACGAAATAATTTTGCTTCCTTGGGGATGGCTTGAAGGCTTCTGGTGTGATTTTAATATGTACAAAGGAGCAGGATGCCCTGACTTCCTCATCTCAGCGTTTGTCATCTCTTACCTTTCCTTTTGAAGTAAGACAGTTAAGGCAGAATTAGAAAAATCAGGGGAAGTGGAGGGGAAATCAACCAGTAAAGCCAAGGAAGTGGCGTGGGAAGCAGGTACAGAGAAATAGAGAAAGTAAAGCAAGAGGGAGAAGCAGTTTTCAAACAGATAAAATACCCCAGGAATGCTTGCTACCTACGCAGGCTCCTGTGTATTTTCAGCCAATCACATTGGTAACTCTGGTCATTGAGCATTTTTCCCATGGTCTCCTGCACCTTCACACATCTCAGAGGCAAGTAATGGCCTAAAGGCAGGTGGAAATGTAGTACAACTGAAAAACTCATTCCTGTTTTTGCGGACACTAACGTATTTTTAGTTTCTAACACCAGCAAATAGTGAGCATGCTAAAAATTGATTGTGGTCTCTAATAAAGTTTATTATTTATTTATTTATTTGGTACAAGGTCTCACGATGCAGCTTGATCTCATAGTGATCCTTCTGTCTTAGCCTCCCCAGTGCTGGGAATACAGGTGTATGCCACCACACCTGATTTTGGTGGCCTGCACAGCACACACGGGGTTCCAGGGCCAGCATGGCATGTGGTACCTGGGATCAAACCCAGGTTCTTGGGCTTGCCAGACAGATGCCTGGACTGTCAGATTATCTCCCCATCCTGCTAATAATGTTTCAGTGCTACGCGTGTCAGAGGTAAGTGAATGCAGTTGGTTGCACTTGTATGTAGTTCTACCCTCTGTGGTTTGCCACAATGTGTAAGCTCACAGGATTAGCAAGCTTAATGATTTAGTATTTAGACATTGAAGCTCCTCTGCAAGTTCATCATTAAGATTCTGGTTCAGCAGGTCTGCAGTTGGCTCCAGGAACTTGTGCAAGCTTGCATTTGTCTGCTTCCTAAGTTCCTGAGGGGATGGCTATTATTAAATGAAATAGATGGACACCACTGAAGTTCTGCAGTAGACCAAACCCAACTAAACGAAACCAGAAAACGTCATCAGGCTGAGGGCCGTGCACTGAAGCGCAACTTGGAAGTGGACCAGTCTTCTGAGAAACCGTCCGCAAAGCAGAGGGGTCTGAGCTGCCTGAGCCTTCATGACAAGCATGTGGTCCTGGCATTCTCTCCACTGTAATGGAAATAACTTTGAAGTGACAGGCTCACGTTTTGTTTCCTTTTATGCTTTCTTCAGCAGCTCTCTGCCCATGAAGTCCTCTCTTTTGCTCAGCTCGCTGGAAGGCACACTGAGTTTCGGAGACTAAGGAGCTGACTGATTCTGGAATTCTCTGCAAATGCCAATTACATTCTTTACAAAATGAAAGAATACAAAATAGTGATGTACAATTTTGTATACAACCCAAATGCACATCAAATGAGGAATGTATAAAAAGATATGCTATCTTTACACAATGAACTATCATTTACCTGTAAAAAAGATAAATTTGGGGCTTTTGTAGATGAATTGAAGCAGCTAGAGGCTACATTGATAAGGGAAAACAGTGATCTTGGTTTAACATAAAGCAAAGCTAAAGATCTATCTATGTCTCTATCTGCCTATCTTTCAATCATCTATCTAAATGTGCTCCTTTAAGGAATGCTAACACAACATTTTTTAGCTAGGAGTTCTCTTCATTTCAAATGAGTTTTAGCCATGTTAGCTAGCATTCTCTAGAATAATAGCATCAAAGAAAATATATGTATACTTATGCAAAAGGAGTCCTTAACTAGCTCACAGGATCAGAGGCTGGAGTGTCCACTATGACCATAGTGGCCTGCAGAGCTGCAGGATCCAGCTGCTGCTCAGTCCAAGGAGATGGAGACCAGGAACACAGGGTCTAGCAGGTAACACCAGCCCAAGCTGGACGTCTCCATGCATGCTGTAGATTTCACAGTGCCAGTCTGTTTGAAAACTGATGCAACTGGAAACTAATGATCAAAGGTGACATCAAAGACTGGAGCTCTTCCAAAATGGAAACTCTTCCTTCTTTCCAGGTGAGAAACCTCTGGTACTGGTTGGTGCCACCCACAATGGGGTGGGAGTTTCCCACTTAGCTGGGTGGCCTGCACATTAATCATTTACAAGCACACAAAGACTGTGCACTAGGGCCCTGTTCAATGTTTTAAATTCACTAAGTCCAACATACTAAGAGAAATGGTCACTGCATTTGTTATTTTTCTCACTGTTGAGACAAAAGACCCAACACCCAAGGTTAAAGGAGGAAAGGTTCATTTAGCTAATAGTTATGGAGCTTTCAGCCCATAGTTAGTTGGCTTGAAGGCAGGGCAGTGTAACAGAGTGGCAGAAGACAAAAATCAACAAGAGAGGGGAGGCCTCTTTCTGTCCGTTATATTGTATGCAGACTACTTGGCCTAGGATGGGTGTAGCAGTCCCACTCTTAACCCCAACATTAAACCATGAATCAATCACAAACTCTAAATTCAGCCTCCTCTGAATTCAGACTGCATAAGACTTTGTGGGGGACATCTAGAAATGAACCACAACATTCCAACCCTGTCACCCCAAAATCTCATGCATATTCCTTTATAAAAAGGCATTTATTTGACCTTTAAGAGCTGTCAAAAATCCTAAGAGCTTCAATAACAATAATAATCCTAAGAATGTTATTGAAAAGTCCAAGTTCCAAGTCGCCTTTCAGATTTAAGGCAAACTGTTATCTACAAGCCCCTGTACAAATGGAAGTGAAACACTTTCGATACTAAGTGGCGCGAGATAGACATTTTCATTCTGAAAGGCACAAACCAGGAGATACAAAAGAATGAGCCCAAAGGAAGTTCAAAACACAGCAAGACGAACATTAAGTCGAACATTAAGTCGTGTCACTCCATGTTCAGCACCCAAGGCCATCTGAGGCAAGACGCAAGCTCCACAGGGCTTGGGTGGCCCTGCAGCTAAGCGCTGCTGGTGGTGGTAGATCCCATGACTTCTCTCTTTAACTAACTCTGCTCTCTCCTTACAGTTTTCCACAGATGCTGCATGTTCCAGGCTTCTCCAAATTTTTGAGGTCTCCAATACACCTTTGTCTTCATCCTCACAGTTCACACACTGTTCTCTCAGGGGCGCACTACCTAGCCTCCCAGGCCTCCTTTAATATTGGTGGAAACCTTCCTATCACCAAAACTCTTCCATTCTTCATGCCCCTAACACCAGTACCATGTATATGATGCCAAGATCTCCTGTCAGGTGGTGCGGTAGCCAGGCTTTGCTCTCTTGGCTGCCGGTGTCAAGTCTCTGGATCCATGAGCACTCTGAATCCAGTTCTGAGGAATAAATTCTCTTGTCTATGACCACTCTGGAACATGGTGCTCTGAGGCTTGCCTCTTGTCTTAGTTACTCTTCTCTCGTTGCTGGGACAAATATCCGACACTCAAAATGAAGGAAGGA
>NDGN010149270.1:0-11597 GCA_002564285.1 Tympanoctomys barrerae
TTTTTTTTTTTTTAATGTATTTAGTACAGGGTCTACAGGGTCTCACTACACAGATTGGACTCTCAGTGATCCTCCTGTTTTCAGCCTCCCAAGTGCTGCAATTACAGGCACGCACCACCACTTCCAGTCTCACAGCGCGCTCATGAGCCCGGGAGGCCGGGCGGCCCAGCAGGCCGAGAGTGCCTTAGTTCGCAGAGCTATCTATCTGGCCAGCCCTAGCTTCCTTACTAACTAACCTGATTCCTAATAAATTTCTAAGTAACTTGACCCCAGAGAAACTACTGATGCCAAAGGAAGGCAGCAGTGTCTGCGTCCTCATATATTCTAGAAAAACACCTGCATCAGATTCCTGGTGTATGAATGGGCTTCCTTTCCCTGTTCCCTTGTAAATTCATCAGGGTCATGCATTTCCCAACCTGGAAAGCACCCGTATGGGACAGGAGGTGGCACACCAGGAATTCATTGCTGTTCTTGAGAAGACCATAGAGCCCAGACCAGGTGCCAGGTCTGTATTGTGCCACTTGTGCTGCTGCTCCTTTAACTCCTGGCTTGCTTAATGTCATCCCCTCACTCCCATGAAAGATCGTAACATACTCTTCTATGAAGTTTAAGGAACCAGGGGCCTTTGGCAATTAACCAGTCTTCTTCCAAGTTTGTACAACACCTTTGCGGATCCTTTAGAGGAATGGGGTGTCATTGCCTTTCTTTGCAGGCTGCACTGGAATTCCACGAAATACTTTTTAGACTATTTGAATACATGTAATACACTCAAAGCACCCAGGCTAGGGTTATACCTTAGTGGTAGAGCGTGCAGAGCATGAACCAGGCCCTGTGTTTCATTCCCAGAACCACAAAAGAAAAGGGAATGGAGACTGAATACAAGTGGAAGGCGGCCAGTGAAATGTGTGGTTATTGCCAGCCAACTCCGAATTCTGAAGGGATTGTTTCCTCCAGCTACTGAGCTATCTACTATGGCACTATAAATGTATACCTGTCTTCTGCCAACATACAATTCAATTCAAACATTTTTTAAAAGGAGGTAGCTAAGGAACACTCTTGCTTCTAAAGCAACTAAGTTTTTAAATGAAACTCTTCCACGCTTTTCCCAGGTATCCCTGGCAGTCCGACAACTCCTCCATGTATCATGGTCAGCCATAACTCTCACCTTTCCAGCATCTCTTCATTTCATGTCTGTTCCTGTCCCTTACCCACTTCAACTCTTCCTCACCATATGATATAGAGAAGCTTAGAAAGCTTAGTGCACACACATATAGGAATTACACAGAATCCCTGTTCTCATGAGTTTGTTGTCCCTTCTGTCTCCTCACTTGCCTTTGCTGTAAAAACAGCCCCTTCTACATTTTTCTCTGCTCACCCACTTGGCAAACAAATATGCTAGATTCACTTGCCCCTAGCAAGCAGATCACTCAATTTTCCACATGTCCCTGCAGCTAAGGATTCTGATTTCCTGCTGCCTGAGCCTAATGAAACCCCAGACACAGCTGACCTTGGACCTGAGGAATCCGCACATGCTCCATTTGAGCTTACCCATGAACATTACTCCTCCCATTACCTCTATCTGTACAAAAGCACCCTGCTCTTCCAAGGAAAGGAACCCACCACTACAAATTAGGAGCAATGTGGCCACCTAATTTGTAGGGGCAGCAGCAGTGAAGGGGCAGCGTCGGCAGGCAATCCAGTAGGGGATGGCAGGGCCACTTTCTCAGCTCTCCCTTCTCCCTTTGGTCTCTGGGAGGAGAAAAAGGAGGAAGAGAGAGACAGAGAAAAGGGCAGAGAAAAAAGGGGAAGAGCAAAGAGGATAGAGTAACAGGTGGAGACAGACACAGGGTAGGAGAAGAAGAGAGCAACTCTCAGTTTGCTGATTACAGTACTCTGTGGCTCAGACTTTTCTCCCTGAGGGTTCCCAAAGCTCAGAGGAGGTCGTTGGTGCTCTCTTTACGTCCTTGCAGGCCACTGCCCTTCTTTCTGTGCTATCACTTCCACGCAATGAAACAGAAGTAAGTGCTCTTCCCCTGACCTCACCTCTTTCCTACTATTAGCTCACATAAACTAAGGCAGCTTGAAATGTCCAAAGTCCTGGGACTGTACATGCTGACAAGGACTTTTCTTTCTTTTATCGAGACAGGACCACATTATGTATGTAGTGCAGGCTGGCCTTGCACGCACTTATGTGACCCAGACTAGCCTTGAACTCAAGGCCAGCCTCCTGCCTCAGCCTTTCAAGTGCTGGGATTATAGGCATGGACAAAGACTTTCCTTACTCATCTACAGTGAGGAAAAGGACCTAACATGGACCACACAGTGCTATGGGCTTCGTCAATGAAAAATGAAAGTTCAGTTCTGTGGAAATATAATCTCCACAGTCCAGACAAGCTGATTTGTGACTTCTCTCTAGGAAACTGTGTTGACAGAAGCACTCCGTGCCCTACTGCGTCTTCACTCTCAGCACCTTATGTATCCATAAGGATCCAGTACCACACCAGCTTCCACATTCCTGCTCCAACTCTGCACACGTAATGCCAGAGTTCAACGCTGCAGCTCAACCAAGGTCTCCAGTGCTTGGCCTGGCTCCCTTTAGTTCCTAGGATTAATCCTTTGACGTCCAAATGCTCCCACTACTAAATGCTGACAATTCTCCTCTCTTCACTTTTGATAATATCAGTATAAAACAACACATGTCAGTATATCCTTTCAAGTAGTACACAAAATATAGGCCCTAAAGAAGTTGATGTGACACAATTTGGGGGGACAAGTGAGTAAAAACAAAAATCAGTTGAAATCCTGATTCTTTTATCCTGTCAGAAAAATGTAATCAGTAACAGCCTGCTGTTGCAACTGCTTCCCTTGAGCACAGAGCCACCTCTGCTCCCAGCAGGAAGAATAAGGCAGCTGGTGCGACAATGCCAAGATCAAGTGAGGAGGACTCAGGTCCCTCACCAGGCTGGCTAAATGTAGCCATAAAAATAGCACAGCACAAAGCCAGCACCCGCACAACTATGCCCTCATTTACCCGGAGTTCTCCAGACAGTATCAGTAAAACTACTGACTGTAAGAGTACTCAGTGTGGCACAATCCGTGCTCTACTCAGCAGAGCAGACACTCACCTTTACTGGGGCCAGGTCCTTGTCCGGGGTTTAGAGGGGGGATACGGCCTTGTGCTCCCTGCTGCCCTAGGCCTGGGATCAGGGGTGGGGGGCCTGTACTCTGTCCTTCCTGAAAAAGATGATTCAGAAAGGGGATATGAAATCACAGTGTTTCATGAATAACAACAGTATAATGCAACAAGATAAAAATATGAGGTTGTCCTAAAGCTTCCAGCACTAAATATTGACCTTATAATAAAACTGTCCCTAAAAATGGAGAAAAGGATACTTCTCTTGCCAGAGTAGAAGGGAAGCCCTTGGATTTTCAATCTAACATTTTACTTAAAGACATATCTTTTCTTATAATGTCAAGCAAGAACTTATAGAAGAGGAAAGCCTAGCAACTGTCCAGGACAGGTAAGCTCTGCCACCAGAGCCGTGATAGGAAGTAGATGGTTCTCTCAAAGAAACACTAGGATTGGCTTTCCTATCTTGGGAGTACATGGGATAAGAAAGCAGCTGGGGCTGGCTTCCCCTTCACTTCCTTTGATCTCTGTCCTCCAAGGTCCCTTCCTAAGCAGCCAGCTGCTTCTGCCTCATATGTCACCCCACCCACCAGTCTGGACTCTCAGTTCCTGCAGCTCTATCCTATGGCTATGATCCTCATAATCCCAACTCCACCTTTCCCCTGGTCCCATCTATGTTTTCATCTAGCTGGGTCTAAGCTCTAAATTCTCACACTATCTAATGACTTTGGATCAGATATCTTGACAAGCAAATATATAAATGTATTGTTCCTTTTTACAAAAGATACATTTATTAGAATGACCAGACCTACTATGAGAATAGCAGTTTCAAAAATACCAATAATAAAGCTGCCTTCAGGTCTCAAACTAGCCACACAAAGAAGTGGCTTTACAGGAGGCACTTCTTGTGCCAAGGCAGCCCAGTACCGGTAATTTCCTTCCCTGCCCCTTTCAGCTCAGGACAGCCTTTCAACAGCTTTTGTGTGGTTACTTACAGAGACCCGAAAACAACTTCACTACATTAAACCAATGCAGACAGCTGGTCTGGGAATTTGCTCTGGGAAAGACTTAAAATGTGTCATATACATACATCAACTCCCCATGAAGAATGTAAGGTACTACCAACATATACTAGTAAAAATTTAAAACTTAAAAATAAATAAATAAATAACTGGCCTGGTCAAAAAGAAGTCGTATTTCAGCATCTATGAAATATGAACAAAAGGTAGTTCGCGAGACTAGAAAACCCTACACAGTGTCCAACCTTCAGATTCATTCTGTCAGTTTCTACAGGTTAATTAAAAATTTAGGGTCACTATATTTTTCAAGCATAAAATCTACCATATGGATGAGAAATATTATTGAACTGTCAAAGAAACTGAGGGCTGGCCTCTTGAACCTGACATGTTCCTAATTTCAGTCAAATTGTCACAGCTTAAATTCATTATTTTTTTATCCTACTAAATGAAAACTATTATTCATCATCATCAGGACAAAAAAAAGGCAAAGTAAATAAATATTATAGATACATAAGTAAAATATATAATGCTTCACACTGTAGGGCCATTTAGGATGGCAATTCTAGATTTTATTCTATATTCTGCAAAGTGCCAAATAAAAATCTGAAACTGAAACACCAACAAATTTTTCCTTGGTGGGACATCTGTAGCTCCTGAAAGACCTACTAAAGACTATCACCCAACTTATTCATTTAGCTAGTTCTTTTACTCCAGTAAACTTCTTCTTCAGATTACAAATTCTTAGTCACAACAGACTGCTTGCTACATACAGATCTGTAACAACCCTTCTCCCAGATACCTGGACAACACGGGGAATTACCGTCACTCACTTTTGGGCCACAACTCGGTTCAGGGACAAAACCCAGTTGGTCATAGCCCAAGAATGCTCTTCCAGAATAAGAACTTCAGTAGTACAGTGTGGAACAGAGGCAAACAGTGTTAAATCCCTTCATGCTCACGAAATCTTTTTGTAATTCAACCTACAACACGCCAAACTCTCTCCACACTCATTCCATACTGCTCAAGTTTGGTGCAGGAAGTAATAAAACTAGTCCCCCAAAGCAGGACCAAGGAAATGTCTGCAGAAACATTTCCTTCTTGCTAAAGTCACCATTTGGAATGCTCAATTTTGGAATCACAAAGTCTCTAAAAGCATTCATTGAAATGAAAATTGCGAGGTACACAGTCCTATCTATAACTTGTGAGGTAAGTATCCTGTCGCATCCTCTTTAGAAGCAGGCTAACAGCCAAGTCACAGGCAGGCTGGTTGCTGGCATGGCAACAGGACACTAGGCTACAATGTCAAGGACCCAGAAATGGAGGCACAACAGCCTGAGGCACTCACAACACATCAGGCCTCCTCCTCAGAGCCACAGTTCTCTTGGAGCCCTGGTACTAACATGAACTACATTCAGTTATTTTCTGGAAGAACCTATAAGATTAATACTAAGATCTGTTAACAGTGGTAGAGCCAGATTCTTGTCTCACCAATTTCTTCTTCAGCCAAGATGCATCTTACATCACCATTACCACTCAAAAAATGCTTTTCACAGTTCTAGCAGCAGCACTTCAGCACAAAGCATATTTTCCCAATGTGTTAATACATACAAGTTAGAAATAATACCTGATTGAAGGGGGCCCGGGGCCCATCACCTAACAGGGGTGTTTTCTGCTGTTGGAATGGTATTGGCCCTTGAGATGGATGAGGCCCTCTTGCTGGGTTCTGCTGTCCCTGAGGTCCAGGAGGCCCTTGCATGCCACCCTGGGGTGGAGGTCCCAAAGATCCCTGGGGCGGCCCCTGCTGACCCTGTGAGCCTGGAGGCCCTCGCAGTTCCTGGGGAGGGCCAAGCATTGATCCTTGGGGTGGAGGCCCCTGCATGCCCCGCATCTCCTGAGGACCTCTCATTTCTTGAGGGCCATGTCCCAGCAGTCCACTTGGAGGATGAGGTCCTCTCATTTCTTGAGGTGGATGGCCCATCATCATCCCTTGGGGAGCAGGACCCTGATTCTCCCGGGGACCTGGAGGTCCCTGCATTCCTCTTGGATTCAATCCCATCAGAGGTCCCTGAGACACAGGACCTTGGATCCCTTGAGAGCCTGGCCCTCCTTGGATCCCATGAGGATGAGGAGGTCCTTGCATTCCTCTGGGACCAGGTGGTCCTTGAATACCTTGAGTTCCAGGAGGCCCCTGTGGGCCCAAGTGGCCCTGAGGACCAGGTGGGCCTTGGGGGCCGAGGTGACCCTGTGGGCCAGGTGGCCCTTGAGGACCCATATGACCTTGAGGACCAGAACTACCTTGTGGTCCAGGTGGCCCTTGAGGTCCCAAAGGACCATGAGGTCCAGGATGCCTCTGCATTCCTTGGGGTCCGTGCATGTCCTGAGGCCGAGGCAGCCCCTGGGGCGGGCCCTGTGGCCCTTGTGGTCCCATAAATCCTTGTGGTCCTCCAGCCCCCTGATGCAGTGGAGGACCTTGTGGTCCCATTTGTCCCTGAGGCCCTGGAGGTCTGAATTGCCCCTGTGGACCAGGAGGTCCCATCTGAGCCATGTTCATCGGCATCTGCTGAGATGGATGGGGCTGTTGAAAGCCTTGAGGAATCTGAGACATTGGACCTTGTCCTGGAAAGGGTTGAGGTCCAAGGAGAGGGGTGCCAGATGAGGAAGGAGGCTGAATCTGCTCGGCCTGTTTCTGCGCAAGTCTTTCAATTTTAAGTTGCTGTAATAAAAGAAGAAAAGTATGCTGAATAAAAAGCTGGAGCCCTCAGTCACGACAATATTGCTGTCACATATCTCATCAGGGGAGTGCTCCACCTCTTAACAGTCAAAATTAACCACTGTCCACTCATCACGCAAACATCCTAAGGTGCTCCTGAGCACTGAAGTGCAGCCAGACTCCTTCACACAGCTTCCTCTAGTCTGGGAAAATGGCAAGAGGGATTATTCACATCTGTATGGGGAAGCCCAATCGTGGCAGAATTTTATCACTCTGGTAGCTATCAGATAGAAAAAAACAGAAACAAGCTATGTATTCTATTAGCTGGCAGAAAAATTCTTCTACCTAGTGATAACTGAGTCAAAATTACAACTAGCTTGGCGTCGGCTTTTCTACTCAAAGTGGATATTAGGGTACACACAATGCTCCATTGATCTGGTTGCAGAAGTGCAGGAACTAGGCTTCACCTAGAAACTAGCTTATGCCACAGGGACAGGACTCTCAGATGCTCCAAAGAGTACAGTAAAAGCGTCATCACCAGGTCCCGAGACCAGCTTCCACACCGCCACCCCTCTCCAGCTCCACACACACCTCCAGAAGCTGTGGGTTCGTGTACTGCAAGGTAGCCATTTCTTGTTCAATTTCTGCTTGGGTTTTTTTCTTCTCCTCCAATTTAATGTCCTCTTTTCTGTCATTCAGTACTTCATTTGGAGCAGGAATTGGAACTTTGTTTTGCATCCAAGCCTTAGAAAAGAATATTAAAATATACCCTACTATAAAACATGTGTTTATTTTGTACTAAAAATATCACCGTACTTGTTTTATACCATTTGTATACATGTGGTGATATTAATGCTGAACGGTAAAATTCAGGAATTAAAATTTGACTCCATAATTTAAAAAAAAAAAAGACAAAATACACCCTAAATATAAAGATAACGATAGGAGGTCATTCTACAGTATCATCTGCTCAGTCTAAGTCGCTGAACTCGTAATGGCAATTCTTAATGACATGGGAATGGAGTGAGGCACACACATTACTAGACAGAAATTTCTACATGACAAAAACTACAAGGTATTGCATGTTATTAAGAATCTAGCAGTCAGGTATGGTGGCGCATGCCTGCAATCCCATTGCTTGGGAGCCTGAAGCAGGAGGTCTGCCACAATTAAAGGCCAGCCTAAACTACATACCAAGACCCTGTCTCAAACAGGAAGAGAAGAAGGGCGAGGGGCGAGGGGAGAAGGGACGAGGAGAGGAGAGGAAAGAACAGGAGAAAACAGGAGAGGGAGAGGGAGAGACAGAGGGAGAGAGAGAGGGAGAGGGAAGGAACATTTTGCTGGGTGTGAGTAGCATGACACCTACAGTTTCATCATTCAGGAAACTGAGGCAGGAAGATTATCTGAGTTCAGGAATTTGAAATCAGCTTGGGCAACACAGTGAGAACTACCATAGGGCATGTCACTACCATAGGGCATGCCTTTACTCCTAGTTAGTTGGGAGGCTAAAGCAGGAAGACTTAGTCTGAGGCAGTTCAGGCAATTTTCAATCTGATCTGAAAATAAACATTTTTTTTAAAAAAAAGGGCTGGGGATGTAGCTCAGTGCACGACAGTGAAGGGAGAGGGGAGGGAAGGGAAGAGGGAAAGAGAGAGGGGAAGGAGACAGGCAGGCCTTGTCAGCCTCGATAGCAGGGACACAACATTGAGGGCACAAGTAAAGCAGAGGGGGCCAGGGAGATAGCTCAGTAGAACAGGCGCTTGCCTGGCAAGTGCAAGGTCCTGAGTTCAATCCCCGGTACCTCAAAAAACAAAACAAAGCAAAACAAAAAAAACCACTTTGGGCAAGAGAGATAACTCAGTTGAATAAGTGCTTGCCTGGCAAACACAGGATCCTGAGTTCAATCCCCAGTACCCCCACACCAAAAAAAAAAAAAAAAAAGATTTGGGTGGTAAAATTATGGGGCTGGGAAGATAGCTCTAAGTGCCTGCCTGGCAAGCACAGGGTCCTGAGTTTGATCTCCAGTACCACAAAAAAAAGAAAAAAAAGATCATGAAACACAAAGCAGAAGCCAGACATTCAACATTCTCTGCTCCATGTCTTTCTTCTTTCTCCTCTCACAACTTGCAGAGTAAGTGGGTGAGTAGAGAAGAGGATACAGAATATTCATGGCAAATTCAACACAACTGCAAGGCAACAGACAGGTACTAGGCCGAAAAACATGAACGTGAAAAGGCTGTGGAAGTGTACAGAGTACGCAAGCAACGCCAATGCATGAGGCAAGCTGAGAGAACATCGGCCCAGGGAGCCTACGTGGTCTCTCAGCGCGCCGACTGGTTACTCACCTGCTGGAACTGAGCGGGAATAGGCTTAGCATAAGGGACCTTTTTCTGAGGTACTTTTTTCTGATCTTTTTGCATCACCTCCTCCATTCCCCAGTCTAAGCCTGGTATCGTCATTTCAATTTCATTTGATTCATCTTTCCCTGAAGCCATAGAGAGAAACAGTTAGCCCCTTCAGTGAAAGAAGTTGCACGAAATCGTTTGGAAGAATAGAGTTTTAAATATTAGGCACTTTCACAAACATTTCTCAATCTAAATCATGCTGGCATTTTAACCTAATTTATTACGAAGAAATAAGTGTACAAAAATTTTATAAAAATGAAATTGGGTACGTATGGTTTCTCTTACCCATCTGCTCTTGTTCCATAGCTAGTTTTAGTTGTTCTGGTATCCCCATCCCGGGAATTACTGCCAGGCTATTGGGTTCAAGATCATCTACAAATAATAATATATTCATTGTTAGTAGAAATTTTATCAAACTAGTGGCCAATAACTTTAGCACTTTATAAAAATGTATCATATCTTGGGTGATTTATAAATCAAAAGACTACAAAACTGAAATTAATTGTACATAACCTTCCCAATACCTAACACCCGTTGGTAACAGAGTATGAGCACTCTATAGAAGGGCGAATGTACAAGCCTTACCATACTCTACTCCATCTTCAGACATTCCAGGCAACAGGTTCAGATTATATCGATCTCGCATTTTATCACCTGGCCGGTTTCGAGTCCAGAATTTGCTGTCCAAATAAAAGTAATGGGAGAGGGAAAACATAGCTTCAGTGTTTTTCGGAGCAGTTATTATACTCTTGGTAAACAAATTTTTACAATGCCATCTTTCTCAAAATGTAAACTGAGCAAATATTTTGTTTTTTAAAATAAGAAGGCAAAAATAAAATTGGATAAACTTATGTTAAATATTCAGCATTATTTTTGCAACATAAATATTTGTAGACCTCTATAAAAATGCTTCTAAAAACAAGATGAAATATAATTCAGTATATCAATAAATGCAAATACATGTAATATTTCCCACTACTCCATGAGTACAATAATTCCTTACAGCTTTTCACTACAAAACTTACCTAGTATGGTCATTTGAGCCTGAGCAGAGAATATGTCCAAGAGGGTGCCAGGCCAGACTCCAGATCATCCCTTCATGGGCCATCTCCATCCCACCCACTTCCTTCTCAACCCTGCAACACCATAAAGAAGTTTATTTCTTTTAGCCTTAAGACAAAACTATTTACCCTCCCTTAAATCAGAGGGACTACATTTTCTATTCCAAGCTAAATTTATAAAACCTGCAGGCATATGCTGATACAGAAAATACTAAAAACTCAGAAAAAATGCACACTTGTGTCATATTTGTTTGCTTCATGATGCTTGCCTCATGAAATACACTCTTTACTAGACTGAGCTGAATCAACAGAACGTGGCAAAGGCACGCTGCACGACCCAGAGAGACAAGGTCAGAAAAGATCACTTCCTACCCAAGTCTCTCGGCATAACCTTCCCTGAAAGTTCCCAATAGGGACCAGACAGCATGTTTAAAAAAGCACATGCCACTGGGAGAAGCCATGCAAAGGTGCTCACGTACATAACCCTCAGGAAAGCCTAGCCTTCAACTTTTCCCAGTCCTTGACCACTTAAATTTTCCTACTTCAGGCCTCAAACACAACACAGCAGAAATAAGCCATCTCTGCTGTGTCTTGTCCAAATTTCTCAAGCAGAATAAAATGCTTCTTTCATGCCACAGAAAAGATAATTGTGTGTGTGTTACTTCTCTTTAATGAGCTGGAGATCAAACCCAAGACCTTGCACGTACTAAGCGAGCACTTTATCACTGAGCTATAATCCAGCCTTCTTTACATACCCAACATGCCAGAATAATAAAGAACCATCAGATCCTCCACTGGCAAACAACCCTTCGTGAACAGGATGCCAGGCCACAGCTGTAAACAGTAACACAGGCAAAGAAAATTACTTGTGTCCAAGAATGACGTATAGTCAGTAGTCATCAGGAAAAGAAGCATTGCACAGCCACTAACCTGTGGCTTCTTTCTTATGACCTCGGAACACTTGAAGCTCTTCTTTCAGGTTTCGGATGTCGAAGAGCTTACAGAGATGGTCACGTGATGCTGTGAGTAACCAATTGCCATTGAGGTTTAATTTTACTTCCATGACTGTATTTTTATGAGCATGACTAGAAATGAAACACCAAGAAAATAGAATTCAAAACAAGCATCTGTTGATATAATCGCCATTTTGTTGAAGTGTGGTCTACAAATAATAAAACAGGCACCATTATGGGACAATAATTAAAAATACACTTGGGGGCCGGGGAGATGGCTCAGTAGAATAAGTGCTTGCCTGGCAAGCACAAGGGCCTG